>JARGCV010000190.1:100000-107500 GCA_034064705.1 Bothrops alternatus | reverse complement strand
TTCTATTCTATTCTATTCTATTCTATTCTATTCTATTCTACTCTATTCTATTCCATTCCATTCCATTCCATTCCATTCTTATTCTATTCTATTCTATTCCATTCCATTCCATTCCACTCTGTTCCGTTCCATTCGATTCTATTCTATTCTATTCTGTTCTATTCCATTCCTTATTTCTATTCTATTCTATTCTATTCTATTCTGTTCTGTTCTGTTCTGTTCTGTTCTATTCCGTTCTTATTTCTATTCTATTCTATTCTATTCTATTCTATTCTATTCTGTTCTGTTCTGTTCTGTTCTATTCTATTCCGTTCTTATTTCTATTCTATTCTATTCTATTCTATTCTATTCTATTCTATTCCGTTCCGTTCCATTCCATTCCGTTTTGTTCTATTCTATTCTATTCTATTCTATTCCGTTCCTTATTTCTATTCTATTCTATTCTATTCTATTCTATTCTATTCTATTCTATTCTATTCTATTCTATTCTATTCTATTCTATTCTATTCCATTCCATTCCACTCTGTTCCGTTCCGTTCGGTTCTGTTCTGTTCTGTTCTATTCCATTCCTTATTTCTATTCTATTCTATTCTATTCTATTCTATTCTATTCTATTCTATTCTATTCTATTCTATTCTATTCTATTCTGTTCTGTTCTGTTCTGTTCTGTTCTGTTCTGTTCTGTTCTGTTCTGTTCTGTTCTATTCCGTTCCTTATTTCTATTCTATTCTATTCTATTCTATTCTATTCTATTCTATTCTATTCTATTCTATTCTATTCTATTCTATTCAATTCACCCTCCTTTCTGAAGCTCAGAAATCATGCAGAGGAGCTCCAAGGTAGCCTTAAGAAGCTCCTCGGCCTAAACCTTTCTTAAATTCGTTCCTAATAGCCAGGGACTCCCTGTCTCTGTTGACCCAGGGCTGCCACACTCGTGACTATTGTTTTCACGTGGCCCATTTGAGAAGAATTCCCCTTGAGGAAGAAGACAGAAGCGCAATCAAAATTTAGGAGCTTTCAATAGCCTGTCAGTTTCTCCCAGAAGTGGGTCTACCTCTCCTTTTTCCTAATATTAGAAGTTTTTTTTTACCTTCCTTTTAAGTTCCTTTTGCATGTTTTTATTTCTCATTTCTTTCCTGCAGAAACCAGTCCGGCTCAGCAGACAGCTTTGCTCAATGCAGAACAAGTGTGCAGAAAGAAGCAATAAAGAGGAGTAGAACTTTATAAGGAAAGCATTCTTGAGGGTGGTGATTGCACAAGAGAGAAGAAAATTCATTTAGGAAGTAACAGATTGAGAGGAAAGTCCCTGTTGCTTAAGCCTGTCTACAGCTAGGAGGCCCCATGGAATGATGAACTATGCGGATGTGAAACATACGCAAAAGCTGCAATGTACATACTTGCAACAGACATGGGAGCGTGTGAGCACACAACTGTGGCATTTGTGTGGGCAGCATTACTTTGGTTTTATAGCAAGGGCACTTAGACTTATATATATCCTGATCAAAGATACGGTTTCAGAAAGCAGATGCTTGCAAAACTGGACCCCAAGAATTAGCGACGTCCTTGGCGATTACATCCATCTTCCATTTCTTATAATCTTGCAAGGCATCCATCCACCCCAGTTTCCCCTCATTTCCCCTCCCCTTTGGTCAACTTACGACCACACTGAGCCTAAAAATTCTGTTGCTAAGCCAGACAGTTGTTAAGTGAGCTTTGCTCCCCTTTTATGACCTTTCTTCCCACAGTTGTTAAGGGAATCCCCGTGGTTGTTAAGTTAGTAACCCGGTTGTTAAGTGAATCTGGATTCCCCATTGACTTTGCTCATCAGAAGGTCCCAAAAGACGATCACGTGACCCAGGGACACTGCGGCCGTCATAAATAGGAGTCACTAACTAAGCATCTGAATTTTGATCACGTGATCGTGGGGGGATGCTGCAGTGTGAAAAAGGTCATAAGTCACCTTTTTCAGTGCCCTTCTAACTCTGAATGGTCACGAAACCAACTGCTGTAAGTCGAGGACTACCTGTAGTATGAGGTGTTATTACCAGAATCTTTTTGAGGAGTTCTCAACTCTTCGGTGAAATGTTTGACCTAAGAATCCTTGTCTTTGGAAACCCACTTGATTTCTCCAAGCTTATTGAAATAGATTTGCTGAAATCTAACAAGTGGGGTGGAAATGGGAATAATGCATAGAGAAGCATAGGGCCAACCCCAGAGGGCTTGTCTAGTCCACTCCAAAATCACCCTGGATAGAATAGAATAAGGAATAGGAAATAAGAATAGAATAGAATAGAATAGAATAGAATAGAATAGAATAGAATAGAATAGAATAGAATAGAATAGAATAGAATAGAATAGAATAGAATAGAATAGAATAGAATAGAATAGAAATAACAGATGATAAAAATAATAGAATAGAATAGAAATAACAGATGATAAAATAGAACATAATAGAATAGAACAGAACAGAATAGAAATAACAGATGATAAAACTAGAATAGAATAGAATAGAATAGAATAGAACAGAACAGAATAGAAATAACAGATGATAAAAATAATAGAATAGAATAGAATGGAATAGCATAAGAGCAGAATAGAATAGAATAGAATAGAATAGAATAGAATAGAATAGAATAGAATAGAATGGAATGGAATGGAATGGAATGGAATGGAATGGAATGGAATGGAATGGAATGGAATGGAATGGAATGGAATAGAATAGAATAGAATAGAATAGAATAGAATAGAATAGAATGGAGGAATGAAGAATAGAATGCCGCCTCTGGCACGTGTGCCATAAGTTCACCACTACTGATCTATGACATGAACACAGTCCATAAATCCACATTAAAGCAAAACTATGGGTGAGTCGAATACACAATATTTCTCTCACTGGGTCAATTTTTCTCCATTTTCACCCTGACTAGAAGGTGACGCTGAACAAGGTGCTTGTTCACCGAGGTGGAATTTCTGCCCCCCCCTTGTATGCCACAGGTGTTTGCTGACATTCACAGGACATATCCAGATTGTTATTTTTTTTCATCCAATGGCAAGGGCTCCACAATGATCATCTCCCTAATGATAATTAGCCATGCAAAGACACAAGTTGATATTTTCAAATCGGATGGATGGCTATTGATTCACCGCTCGCCACATCAGCAACCAGTGCAGTACTGTCAGCTCCAGGCCTAATTGCCATTTCTTCAGTCCAGGCACAGGGACTCAAAAGGCCACATCCAGGTAATAAACTGAAGTTTTGCATTCTTTTCCTGCTGAATCACCCTAATGGAACAATGAGCATGCAGCTCAACAGGAACACCAATTCCAAAGGGCGGGGATTTCTCCGTTGGCTGCCAAGCCGCTGTGTACAAGGCACTTCCAGCCTCCAAAGACCCCTTGATCATTATGGATAGAGAAACCTTCCCCCTCCCCCCACTATGGATCTGCACTTATCTTGGTTCCTTGCCTTAATTCCAACAATTATTTTTGATGCTTTTTCCATCCATTATCTAGTTTACACCAAAAATAAAATAAAATAAAATACGACAGTCCTGCGGCACGCTAAAGAGGCAAAGATTTACGGCACCAGAAGCCTGTGCCACAATAAATCTGCTAGTGTTAAGGGGCTCCCGGCTTCTTTTTTGTGGTCACAGATGATCCAAGCTGGGATTTTTTCACAATTTATACCCATTCCTTTGTGTTTGAATAAAGAACATGATGCAGAGTTATACATGTGCTGCAGAATCATAATTTAGATCTGTGGCAATGTCTTAGCTTCAGAACAGGAAACATAAAACATGCTTCCCAACAATGAACTGCTGCAACTGGTGCTCTGGACTGGCAGCCATATAATCTGGGGACGGGCAAACTCTGCGTGTGACAGATACTCTGCCAGTCTGAAACCACTGGAGAAAAACCCCTTGCACAAGGGACAGCGGAAGCAGGTTATTTTTCACTTGGCATTCCTGTGACGTGTGTTTTGCACATGCCGTGTGCATGCACAATGAAGAAAGCAACTGCCCGTGGAGGTTCATTGAAGCTTCTCTCTGAATATGCCTTTGTCTAAAAAACCTGGTTTTCTCAGTTGCAATGTATGGCTGTGAAAGTTGGACCACAAGAAAGGCTGAGCGCCAAAGAATGGAGGCCTTTGAACTCTGGTGCTGGAGAAGACTCCTGCGAGTCCCCTGGACTGCAAGGCGATCCAACCGGTCAGTCCTAGAGGATATTAACCCCGACTGCTCTTTAGAAGGCCAGATCCTGAAGTTGAACCTCAAGTACTTTGGCCACCTAATGAGAAGGAAGGACTCCCTGGAGAAGAGCCTGTTGCTGGGAAAGATGGAGGGCAAGAGAAGAAGGGGACGACGGAGAATGAGGTGGCTGGATGGAGTCCCTGAAGCAGCAGGCGTGAGCTTCAATGGACTCCAGAAGATGGCAGAGGACAGGAAGGCCTGGAGGAACATTGTCCATGGGGTCGCGATGGGTCGGACATGACTTCGCAACTAACAACAACAACAAAATAATTGAAGTATTTGGTCTCCCTGCCTATACACCTCTATAGCAAGGGTGTGCCCCATCTTGCTTCTGTGCTTTTTGTGAGGGAGAACAAATTCTTGGCTTGGCCACTTGCTTCACTTCAAGAAAAGAGCCATTTGCTCGTGGGCGAAGGCTGTTTTTCTTTCTCTTTTTGTCCTGTGAGGAGAGACAGCAGCACAGCTTAAATCTGGTGAGGAAGCTTCATTTCTCTCATCCTTATGTACCTATGAATTTCTTTCTGCCCCCCGCCTTTTCAATTCTTGAATATTGAAGACTGAGCCTTCAGGAAACCCCCCCCTTCTCTCCAATCTCCACATTTATCTGAGCCAGGTACTTTTCAGTCAATTCACATGAGCATATATAAAAGCTAAATTATTAACATTGCTAATTGATTCCATTGAATTAAATATTAAAGGAAGCTCTCATTCTCGGTCCCTTTGGCTGAGTCTTTCTCCAAAGAGGAGAGAAAACAAAATGGACATGAGCCTGGAAGGTAAGACTGGACAGCCATTTGTCTGAAATGCTATAGGGTCACCTGCTTGAGCAGAGGGTTGGACTAGAAACCTCCAAGGTCCCTTCCATCTCTATTCTGATTATTATTATTTTAAGGGCCCATAGAGGATTAATCTCCTGGGTCTTGAAGGCTAACTCCAACAAGGTCTCCCAAGCCTATGAGAATGAAGGTCCCACAGCACTGATGGCCAACAGGCCAACTCTCAAAAGAGTGCCAGGCTATTTGGAAGAACACCTGTGCAGACATGGTCTCCTCAGGAGTAGGTTATTGTACCTGAATAGTCTGGTTGGTTCCTGCAGTTAGTTTTGATCAGCACTATATTTGGATGGAAGTTTGGTGGATTTAAGCCTTCAAATAATGACCACCCACCACGCTTGTGAGTTTATTGAAGCCTGGCACTCCACAAGCAATCCCATCAACAAACACATCAATGTACAACCAGCCTACGAATCCCTCAGGATCCAAATCAATCACACAACTAACTATCCTATCCTATCCTATCCTATCCTATCCTATCCTATCCTATCCCATCCCATCCCATCCCATCCCATCCCATCCCATCCCATCCCACCCCACCCCACCCCACCCCACCCCACCCTACCCTACCCTACCCTACCCTACCCTACCCTACCCTACTCTACTCTACTCTACTCTACTCTACTCTACTCTACTCTACTCTACTCTACTCTATTCTTCAGCTGCACCCATTTTTTTCTTTGTTAGAGAGGAAGGACTTTGGCTGCCATATCTGGACTGCAACAATCTGGATGGCCTATGGGTGGCAGCCAAGTACAGAGAGATAGACTAATAGATCTGCTTCAAGAACTGAAAAAATAAGCAGAAGGTGATTAAATGTTGAATGCATAAAATTAAAAATAAATAATATAAATACAATTCCTATCAATAGCCTTCTACATAGTAACCCTAAGGGGAACGGTTGGTAGGGCTGTTTGGTCACTGATTGAATATAAAAAAGAAAGGGAAAAACATAGAGCTTCTATGAATATACGATCTGTTATTTCTAGGTTTTTCTTCAAGTTTTTTGTTTGCTTGGGGTTTTTTTTTTTTTTGTAGCACCAACTACTAGAGATATAGTATAGTCAAGGCCATGGTTTTCTCAGTTGCAATGTATGGCTGCAAAACTTGGACCATAAGAAAGGCTGAGTGCCAAAGAATGGAGGCCTTTGAACTCTGGTGCTGGAGAAGACTCCTGCGAGTCCCCTGGACTGCAAGGCGATCCAACCGGTCAGTCCTGGAGGAGATCAACCCCGACTGCTCTTGAGAAGGCCAGATCCTGAAGTGGAAACTCAAGTCCTTTGGCCACCTAATGAGAAGGAAGGACTCACTGGAGAAGAGCCTGATGCTGGGAAAGATGGAGGGCAAGAGAAGAAGGGGACGACAGAGAATGAGGTGGCCGGATGGAGTCCCTCAAGCAGGAGGCATGAGCTTCAATGGACTCCGGAAGATGGCAGAGAACAGGAAGGCCTGGAGGAACGTTGTCCACGGGGTTGCGATGAGTCGGACACGACTTCGCAACTAACAACAACAACTCGAGAGGGAGGAAGGTAAGAAAGCCAACCCTGTCATGTGATCAAAGCCCCGCCTCTTTTTTATCCATGTCATAGAAGGGCATATTTTTGGATCACATTGAAGAATGAGCAGATTTGTCTTTTGTTTAATTAATTTCTTAGGCTGGGTGCAGCTAAGAGATAAGGTGAGCTATACATTTTGTTTAATTGGTGAATTAAGAAAGAAATTCTTATCAAGAAATTTCCATCAAGAAAGAAGAAAAAGAGAAAGAAAGCCGAATTCATGCACATTAGTATAAATTAATTATTATGTAAGATAAAGACATTTATTCCTAGGCAACACTTTGCTTTATGGTGCTATTTCATGTCTGTATTTTTAAACCAAAAATAGGGCTCCTTTTAAAAACAAAACAAAACAAAAATAATAAAGAACATTTTGAAATGTCATCTGAGTATGACAAATTTGTGTACCGTAACATTTCTTATTCATAAACATGTTTTTGTTAAATTCCTTCCCATGAAGTAATGGGATACTCATAAACTTATATTTGCTTTGTCAAAACAGCCCATGTAGACGATTCCGGCTTTCTAGAATGTAAATGTTAAAAATAAAATGCATTCAGAAAATAATAAGAATAACTTGGAAAGAGTAAATGGAAAATAGGTTCTGTAAAACAAATGAAAAGTTGAATGAATTTCATATTCACATTTAAGGAGTTGATGGGAAAAGGGTGGAAGCCCACCTAACTGATGGAAAGGGGTGGGGTGGGGTAAAAGGGGCTACCCCACCACTCTTGACAGTGGACCCATCCTGAGAACCAGGCATACCCTCACCCTGAAAGAATTTCCCTCAAAGCTGCTTCCCAACTGTTTGCAAAAGTCTGCACATTCTGCAGTTAGAGTTTTAGTTTGGTTTTCATTGTG
>JARGCV010000190.1:70000-95000 GCA_034064705.1 Bothrops alternatus | reverse complement strand
TGTAAGATTTACGCAAGCGCAACATTTAAGAGAGAATTTTTACAAAATGTTTTATAGATGGCATCTAGATCCGAAAAAACTATCATATATCTACCCTGACCTCCAACCCAAATGTTGGAGATGTGAAAGTATGGATGCTACTTATTTTCATGTATGGTGGACCTGTAGAAAAATTAAAGTTTTTTGGAGAAAAATATGGTGGACACTTCAAACCATTTTGAAAAAGCGTATTGAATTTCTACCTCAGTTGTTTTTGTTAGGGATCACAAAAGACTGTACCACCACAGAGACGAACTTAATTCTGAATTTGATCACAGCAGCAAGGCTGTTGGTGGGACAATACTGGAAGAAACCAGAATTACCATCCACTGAAGAATAGACTTTGAAAGTCATAAATATGGCAGAAATGTCTAAAATATCTGCATCTTTGAAGGACCACTCAAATGAAAAATATATGTTGGACTGGAAAAAATGGATAGACTACATACAAGAGAAACATCAATCAAAGAAAATGTATCTGGCTTATAGTTAAATCTTGATGTACCGAGTGAAGAATGTTTACAAGTTCAAAATGATTGTATTAAGTTGAGTAGCATTCAACTTGAATTTTTCCTTTGTTTACATTTACAAATATATACTTAATAAAAAAAAGACTTATGGACTTTAACGCCCAGAAGTCCCCAGCCAGCATCGCTCTTTCTGCAGGCAAGCTGCAGCGGTGTCCTCTCCCAGGGGCACGATGGCAGGTTATGGCTTTCTTCCCTTCGGCTTAGATGTTCTGCTTCCTTGCCATAGCATGTTCCTATTGCACCTTTCCTCTGCTCCCCAGATGGAAGGAGGGAGGGAGGGAGGAAGGAAGGAAGGAAGGAAGGAAGGAAAGAAAGAAAGAAAGAAAGAAAGAAAGAAAGAAAGAAAGAAAGAAAGAAAGAAAGAAAGAAAGAAAGAAAGAAAGAAGAAAGGTTGTGTGTGTTATGTGTGCTATTGTTTGTGTGTGGAGAATCAACATAGCAGTTGTTGTGAGTGTCCCTAGACCAGCTTGGGAAGTGTCAGAGTATGAGGATGCGCAGCCAGGCCCCTCTGGGTGTTTTCCCCTCCCGGCAGCCGAGGAAGAGCAGCCAGGCCCCTCTGGGTATTTTCCCCTCCCGGCAGCTGAGCCAGGCAGGGAGGAGATTTACAGGCAGTCTGGGTCAGATTCACAAAGTGAGGGGTCAGATTTGGATCAAGAAGATAGATGGCTTGATCCGAGATTCCGAAGGTTTGATAAGCGACGGTGTCAGTTAAGTGGAAAAAGGAAGTAATAGGGGGAAGTGACGTATCGGACACTATATTAGAAGGGGACAGAGAGACTACGCCTTTGTCACGAGCAACGTTAATCAAGGAGTAGCCTGATATTTGGAGCAGTGCGTTTGAATTCAGTCTTCTGATGTTTTGGAAATCTACGGAAGAATAATGAGGTACTGGACAATGTGATAAAGAAAGAGTGAGTTAATTGGAAGGTGTGGGAAGAGCATGTTTTAATCTAAATGTAAATAAATGAGACTTGGCCGTTCCTGCCAGCAAAATGCCAGCAAAATGCCAGCAGCGTGCTTTGAAGTGAATCCTTTTGAAATGTGTTAAATAAACCTCTTAAAGACATATTTATGTGGATTTTAATGAGCTGAGAGGGGCCAGACAGAACAGCAGTCAAGATCAGGATTTGGTTACCATACTACAAAAAAGAAGTTAAGACCTTGGGGAAAAAAAAAGTTCAGAGAAGAGCAACTAAGATGATCAAAGGCCTGGAGACTAAAACATACGAAGAATGGCTGCAGGACTTGGGTTAGGCTAGTGTAAAGAAAAGAAGAAACAGGGGAGACAGGATAGCCGTCTTCCAGTATTTGCGAGGCTGCCACAAAGAAGAGGAAGGGGTCAACCTATTTTCCAAAGCCCCTGAAGGCAGGACAAGAAACAAAGGTTGGAAACTGACCAAAGAAAGATGCAACCTGGAATTAAGGAGAAATTTCCTAACAGTGAGGACAATTAACCAGTGGAACAGCTTGCCACCAGGAATCGTGAGTGCTCCATCACTGGAAGTTTTTAAGAGGAGACTGGACAGTCACTTCTCTGAGATGGTATAGGTTCTCCTACTTGAGCAGGGGGGTGGACTAGAAGACCTCCAAGGTCCCTTCCAGCTCTGTTATACTATATTCAGTCATGCCCAAAGGACTGAAGCCCATATCCATACTGCTTCTTCAGATGTCTTCTTTTTTTCTTTTCATACAATTTCTTTGCAACGGCATCTTCAGGTTTCATTTTATTTATCAGACTTATCAGATTTTGCAGGATTTCCTGCCTGCCTTCAAGATTTCAGGCCTCGGGTCACTTTTCATTTGAACTCATCAACTTCCATACTTCCAAAATGTAGTATACAAGTCTGACTGACTGCTTATTTTTTTTTCTCCTTTGAGTTCACAATATCAAGAATAACATGGTCACCTTCACCTCTTCAACCAACTCTTGCCCCTTGGTAAGAATGAGACCCAAAACATCCAATCCCTTATTCTTTCTTCCACCTTCCGGCAAATGAAGCTGTCAACAAGAACTGTTTTGAACCTCTTACTGTGGGCAGAGCTGGCTCCCATCAGGTGTCATGATAATTGATATCCAGCACATTATTTCCTGCCTCTTTGAAAGGCTGGTCATCTGTTGTGTAAATAGAATAGAATAGAATAGAAATACAGAACAGAATATAGAAAATAGAATAGAATAGAAATACAGAACAGAATATAGAAAATAGAATAGATTAGAAATACGGAACAGAATATAGAAAATAGAATAGAATAGAATAAGGAATAGAATAGAATAGAATAGAATAGAATAGAATAGAATAGAATAGAATAGAATAGAATAGAATAGAATAGAATAGAATAGAATAGAATAGAATAGAATAGAATAGAATAGAAATACAGAACAGAATATAGAATAGAATAGAATAGAAATACAGAACAGAATATAGAAAATAGAATAGAATAGAAATACAGAACAGAATATAGAAAATAGAATAGAATAGAAATACAGAATATAGAATAGAATAGAAATACAGAACAGAATATAGAAAATAGAATAGAATAGAAATAGAACAGAATATAGAAAATAGAATAGAATAGAAATACAGAACAGAATATAGAAAATAGAATAGAATAAGGAATAGACTAGACTAGACTAGACTAGACTAGACTAGACTAGACTAGACTAGACTAGACTAGACTAGAATAGAATAGAATAGAATAGAATAGAATAGAATAGAATAGAATAGAATAGAATAGAGTAGAGTAGAAAATAGAATAGATTAGAAATACAGAACAGAATATAGAATAGAATAGAAATACAGAACAGAATATAGAAAATAGAATAGAATAGAAATACAGAACAGAATATAGAAAATAGAATAGAATAGAAATAGAACAGAATATAGAAAATAGAATAGAATAGAAATACAGAACAGAATATAGAAAATAGAATAGAATAAGGAATAGACTAGACTAGACTAGACTAGAATAGAATAGAATAGAATAGAATAGAGTAGAAAATAGAATAGATTAGAAATACAGAACAGAATATAGAATAGAATAGAAATACAGAACAGAATATAGAAAATAGAATAGAATAGAAATACAGAACAGAATATAGAAAATAGAATAGAATAGAATAGAATAGAATAGAATAGAATAGAATAGAATAGAATAGAATAGAATAGAATAGAATAGAATAGAATAGAATAGAATAGAATAGAGAGCTGGAAGGGACTGTTTTGGCTGCTGCCACACACGGCTGGCTCATATTCAAGTTCACTAGTTTTTCACTTCAGGCAGGACAACAAACACTGCAGTTTCTTGGCAGACTACCATGAAACTTTACTATTCTGGTTGCTTGGAGTTGACTGGGGTCTTCTCCCCTTCTCCATTTCGCCAGTCCAACTCCCATGTGGAACTCCCCTGTTCACTGGCTGTAAGGACCCACCTCAGCTGACCACTCAAGAAAGCAGAACTCTTGAAACAGACATTGTCTCAAAAGGAAACTTTTATTAGAGGTCAGTGACAATAAGGAAGTCAAGGCGAGATCTGGGGAAAATCCTGCTCAAATGCTACAGTTAAAACAAGCAATATTCCTCCTCCCACCAAAATCATAATGTCCATTTGAAATCCAGCCAATCCACAGGTGGCACGATGTGCAGGTAACTGGCACTCTTCTTCTTCTTCTTGTGCCATATCTGTTATCGGACGTTGGCAATCATGTTGGCGATCCTGTTTTTATCAGCAACCGCACGAAAAAGTGCTGCTGAGTTTTGTCCAAACCACTCCCTTAGATTTTGAAGCCATGATGTTCTTCTTCTGCCTGGACCTCATTTGCCTTCAATCTTTCCCTGGAGGATTAAATGGAGCATGCCGTATTTCTCTGGGTGTCGCATCACATGTCCGAAACATTCTAACTTTCGTTTTTTAATTGTTTTGATGATTTCCCTTGGCTTTCCCAGGTGGCTGATCCCCTTATTTCTGATCTTGTCACCCCAGCTTATGCATAACAGCCTCCTGTAGATCCACATTTCAAATACTTCTAGTGTCTTCAGGTGGCCTTCTGTCAGCTCTCTACTCCATAGAGCAGGACAGAAAAAATATAGCTTCTGAGAAGCCTGGTTTTCAGTCTTAGGCTTATGTCTCCGACTGGCACTGTTGGTGCACATCTCAAGGTCTTCTGCAGCTTTTGTTTCTCCATAACCGTCTCCCTGATAAAGGGAGACACATTCCTTTCTCAAGTGGATAGAGGCGGGAGAGGAAAGGTAGAAAGCAAACGTTATCCCAAGTGAGGCTTTGCCCTCCGTAGGCAAGCTTTAATTTTGATCTGGGGCACCTCATTGCGCCCCAATCAATGGCGAGGTCCTTCACGATAGCCGAATTAAGAGACATGCAGACAGGCACATTTCTCTGGGTGAAGCAACTAGTGACAAAAGGCTGCCTCCCCTTTTTATTAACTGTTACAGTGGGCGGTTACACAATGCATCACATGGTTACAAACAGCCAATGACAATGTTATTTCTTCAGCCAATGACAAGGCTACACTGCAGGGCCACCCTGGGGCCAATGGATTCAAATCTTGGTACAACGTCCATCCACCTATTAGCCCCCCTTATTTCCTGTTCCTAGGCCATATGGCAAGTCCTTTGTTCCAGGGCATGTGGTCAATGGACTCCATCTCTTGGCTCCTCCTCCATTTCCTGTTGCTCCAAAACAGCATGGTAAAGTCACATGGTACAGTCTCTTTGTCCCAAGCCTCATGCATCACAACATATTACAACACCAAGCAAAAGCAAATATCTCCTCCTCCTTCCTCTCCCCAGCAGAATGGCAGGTCCCAAAGCAAAAGCACAAGAGTACATATGCAAGGGAGACAATAAGGCTTTGGGGACCTGACCCTGGTGATCGTTCAAGCTCCCAGAAAGTGCTCATCTGGAAGACTGGATAAAGAAGTTGCGAGGGGCACCACCCCACGGTGATAGGAAGGAGGAGGAGGTGGTTGATAATGGACAGAAAACCAAATTCAAGTAGAGGACACAGTGGGGGTGTGTTACATCTCCCACTGTCCTGTAAAAAGGCAGGGAGCACACAAGCAAGGGGAGGGGGGGTGACAGGTGGGGGCAAAGTGCTACCTGAAGGATGTAGTACAGGAGAGACGTTTTTCATGATCAACCCTGAAGACGGAAAGCAATGCAGACAGTCCTTGACTTATCACCCCCGTTGAGGAACAACAACACTTTTGTTGCTAAGCTTGACACTGGTTAAGTGATTTTTTTTTTTGCCCCATTTTGCAACCTTTCTCGCCACAGCTGTGAACAGCAAATCACTGCGGTTGTTAAATTAGCAACACAGTTGTTAAGGGAATCTGGTTCCCTCCCCCACCGACTTTACAAAGTTGCAAAAGAGGGATCACGTGATCTAGGGACACAGCAACGGTCATAAGTATGAGTCTGAATTTTGATCCCATGATCCCGAGGCTGCTGCGAAGGTCGTAAGCGTGAAAAACGGTCATAAATAGGCATCGATACCTAGAACAGGTACCACTTTCTAGATATTCTATCACTCTTTGCGGTGCTGTTGTAACTTCGGTCACTAAATGAAGTTGTAAGTTGAGGACTAGCTGTAACTTCGCATTCCTCAGAGACGAAGTGCAGGACTGTGCAGAAATGGACAGTGACATTGAAAATGAAAGAAAAAGAAGACACAGAATATTTTCAAATAATGGGATGTATTTTATCAATAGCTGGAAAAATGAGTTAAAGAGTAGGATTTCAATGTACATTATTAAGCAAATTGGAGGCAGACAACACATTGTTTACTTATGAATTGTAAATACAGAAAATTAATAAAAAATATTATATATATATTTATATTAAAAAACGAATCAAAGGAGCAGAGAAGGGGTGATCAGCAGTGCTCTCCCCTGCCAGAGATTGGACTCTAATGCTGGGTTCATATTTTGAATCAGAATGAAACACCTTGGTTTGTACAACACATTAAGGCACAAAAATAAGCAACTCGGGGTTGGACTGGACAAGCTTAGCATGTTGTGTGAATGCAGTTGAAAAGTCTTTAACTGACTTGGTTGAATGTGTTGGTGGAACCAAGCCATTGATGGAGATAGCAGTGATCCAGTATCTGAGTGGCTGCCACAAGGTTGTTCAACCAAAGCATCAGAGAGCAGGACGAGAAACAATGGTTGGAAACTGATCAAGGAGAGAAGCAACCTGGAATTAAGGAGAAACTACCTGACACCAAGGACTGTTCTGTTCTATTCTATTCTGTTCTGTTCTGTTCTGTTCTGTTCTATTCTTATTCCATATTCTATTCTATTCTATTCTATTCTATTCTATTCTATTCTATTCTATTCTATTCTATTCTATTCTTATTCCATATTCTATTCTATTCTATTCTATTCTATTCTATTCTATTCTATTCTATTCTATTCTATTCTATTCTATTCTATTCTATTCTATTCTATTCCTTATTTCTATTCTATTCTATTCTATTCTATTCTGTTCTTTTCTGTTCTGTTCTGTTCTGTTCTAATCTAGTCTAGTCTAGTCTAGTCTAGTCTAGTCTAGTCTCAGTCAATCCAGGTCATGGTTATTCCAAAGGTGCTTTTTCCAGGAGGCAACTGGATTTCCTTGTTTTTCTTTGAAGAGGTTTCGCTTCTCATCCCAGAAGCTTCTTCAGCTCTGACCGGATGGTGGGGAATGGAAAGATTTACAAAACAGCTGTCGGCAAGGAGTATAAATCTTTCCATTCCCCACCATCAGGTCAGAGCTGAAGAAGCTTCTGGGATGAGAAGTGAAACCTCTTCAAAGAAAAACAAGAAAGTCCCGCTGCCTGCTGAAAAAGCATCTTTGGGACAAGCTATGGAGTCTTGTGCTCCTAGGAACGGACCAACCCCTTCAGTGTTGATTACTGTTATCCCACATTTCTCTGTGCTTCAAATGATTCCTGTATTAGCTTGACAATCTGTGCATGCATTCACGCATATCCCCTCAACTACAGGCAAAAACTGTATTCCATTTCAATAGCCGCTCAAACGAAGACTCAAGGGAAGGCTGCATGCAAATGGGATGCATCTTTGTACATCATTTTAATGAATATATGCATTTTAGTCTCATTCCCCCCTCCTTCCTATTATATATTCTTTTAATTAACGAACGGCACATTTTGTGAAGTGCACGTTTTGAGGAATAACGACGCCGGTTAATGTCTTGGTTAAAAATGCAAAAATTAGATACATTTGCATTGGGATATAAATTAAACAACAATTCTGCTTTGACATTCACGCTTCAAATCAAAAGATGTCTTTGTAAAACAGCCTAACCAACCTTTCTTGAACTGGAGCAAACGTCCCCAACTTTTTGGGCACCAGGGATCGGTTCGATGGAGAGAGGTTTTTCCATGGACCGGAGGCTGTGTGGTTTTGTGTGCTGCCTGCATCCTGCAGATGGGGCTTTGTTTGTTTGTGCGGACCGGTTGCTGGCATGATGCAGCCCATTACTGGTCCACGGACCAGGGGTTGGGGAGCCCTGAACTGGAGGTTCTCCAGAGGTGGATTCTTTATCCCCTACACCAGGGGTTCTCAACCTTGGCCACTTTAAGACTTGTGGACTTCAACTCCCAGAATTCCTCAGCCAGCTTTGCTGGCTGAGGAATTCTGGGAATTGAAGTCCACAAGTCTTAAAGTGGCCAAGGTTGAGAACCCCTGCCCTACACCCTCCCTGGATCTCCCCAACTGGCAATCCATTGCTGAACATCTGGGCAGCTCATCTCCAGATATCTCATAGGTTGCTGGAAGAACAAACGATCCGGTTTGAGTCTCTGAAAGATCCTCTTTTTTTAATGATATTCTTCCCATCTACTGCATACACTTTTTCCATTAAAGTGATTAATTTCGGAATTAATCATTAACACTGGAAAGGATGTGAAATTCCAGCTCCTTCAGGGAAGAAATGATGGCTTCTTTTAATTATGGCCAAGAGATTTTTGACAGGAAGCCCCTGGTACCAGGAAACACACCGCCCCCCCCAATCATATCAAGTCAGTGACAGTTCTATTATTTGAGGCCTTGCCGCCGATGGTTTTAATAGAGAGAAACCTGTCATTTGCAAGCGGTAAGTGACATTTCCGTAATGATGCTCTTGTGTAGTCTATTTAGTTCAATAAGATTTACCCCGGAGAACTTCTGTACGTTGATGGGTTTGTATTCTACTCAATCTATCCTGCACAAGTCCCTGCATTTTTCTTTGACAAGGTATTTTAGAATTGGCCTGTCATTGCCTCCTTCCAAGAGCTGAGAAAAAGTGACTGGCCCAAGGTCGCCCAAGTGGCTTTGTGCCTAAGGTGGGACTAAAATTCATGGTCTCCTGTTTCTAGCCTGATTTCTTAACCACTATAATAATAACAGAATAAGAGAGCTGGAAGGGACCTTAGAGGTCTTCTAGTCCAGCCCCCTGCTCAAGCAGGAAACTCTATACCATCTCAGACAAGTGACTGTCCAATCTCTTCTTTAAAACCTCCAGTGATGGAGCACCCACGATTTCTGAAGGGAAGCTGTTCCACTGGTTAATTGTCCTCACTGTTAGGAAATTTCTCCTTAATTCCACGTTGCTTCTCTCCTTGATTAGTTGCTTCTTGTCCTGCCTTCAGGTGCCTTGGAGAATAGCTTGAATGTTAAATAGAACAGAACAGAACAGAACAGAACAGAACAGAACAGAACAGAACAGAACAGAACAGAACAGAACAGAACAGAACAGAATAGAATAGAATAGAATAGAAGATGGAATGGGATGGATGGGATGGGATGGGATGGGATGGGATAGAATAGAATAGAATAGAATAGAATAGAATAGAATAGAATAGAATAGAATAGAATAGAATAGAATAGAATAGAATAGAATAGAATAGAATAGAATCTGAAAGGGACCTTCAAGGTCTTCTAGTCCAACTCCCCTTCTTAGGCAGGAGACCCTGTACCATTTCGGACAAATGGCTGTCAGTCTCTTCTCAAAGACTTCCAGTGTTGGAGCATTTACCGCTTCTGGAGGCAGGTTGTTCCACTGGTTAATTGTTCTAACTGGCAGGAAGTTTCTCCTTAGTTCTAGGTTGCTTCTCTCCTTGATTAGTTATATATTCAAGATGGACAGTATTTAATATTTATTTGCTACGTATATGTAGGGATGTGGGTCTGTACATAAGTTGTTCATAGTATTTTTAAGTGTGTGTCATGTACGTGTTTCACTTTGAGAGCGGGCAACTCAATTTCATTTTTGATGTGTGCCATTGTGCCCACAGTAAAAAAATAATAATAAAGGTTATCCTATCCTATCCTATCCTATCCTATCCTATCCTATCCTATCCTATCCTATCCTATCCTATCCTATCCTATCCTATCCTATCCTGCCTTGCCTTGCCTTGCCTTGCCTTGCCTTGCCTTGCCTTGCCTTGCCTTGCCTTGCCTTATCTTATCTTATCTTATATCTTATCTTATCATCTATCTTATCTTATCTTTAAAAAAACCACAGGAGGCTTTTTCTGCCCAATACTAATGATGCTGCTGGAAGACAAAAGGGTGTATGTGTGTGGGGGGGGGGAGACTCCAATCCTGGCTTTGGAGTTGTAGCTCTGAAATATGTGTGGATGCTGTTGCACAATAGAAGGCAAGGAGGCCCTGGGATTCTCTGGAAAGGCTCAGCGGCAGTCAAGGCCAGCCTTTTGTGTGTGAGCACACGCTTCCATGTAATCTCTTGTTCAGACACTGGGAGGTACTGACGAAGCATCCCCACAGCAGCTCTTGAAAGAGCCACGAACACATGTTTGAGTTGCTAATTAAAAGCCTGAACTGAGGGCTGTGGTGGAAATTGTGATCCTTCTCATGTTCCCAGGAATGAAAACCAAAGGCGTTTTGATCCTCCAAAGAGCGAATTCTGAAAGGGAAACTTTCTCTCGCTGCAGATTGCTGGCGAAGGGGTCTCTCTAAGCGGTGATTGGAGGAAACATCTGGGGAATTTTCTTTCGGTGGAGACACGAACGGCAGGGGAAGAAGGAGGGGGATGAAAAGAAAAATGAAAAAAAAAAAGAGTTTTTAACTTGTAAAGAAAGGAGCGTAATTGGAACATACAGGTCTGAAGGGCAGTTTTATAAGCACGGTTGCCAAGTTACCTGGCTCTTGTACCACTGGAAGAAACTGGATGTGCCAAAATTATCAAGCAACTCTTTAAAAACAAACAAAAAAACCGTACGACAATGTGATTTTGTCTATGTCTGTTGTTGCTGCTGTGTATTAGGATGATCCTGAAGCAATCACTGCAGAGCAAGTGCCTTTCCATGGAAGGTTCTGTGTTGCAATCTTGAATCATGTTGCTTCTCTCCTTGATTGGTTTTCATCCATTGTTTCTTGGATCTGAATAGAAATGGGACCTTGGAGGTCTTCTAGTCCAGCAGGGGAACCTATACCAGGGGTAGGCAATCTTGGCTCTCTTATGACTTGTGGACTTCAACTCCCAGAATTCCTGAGCCAGCCAGCCAGCAGGTCCACGAGTCATAAAAGAGCCAAGGTTGCCTACCCCTGACCTATATCATTTCAGACAAGTGATTGTCCAGTCTCTTCTTTAAAAACTCCAGTGATGAAGCACCCACAACGTCTGGTGGCAAGTTGTTCCACTGGTTAATTGTCCTCACTGTGAGGACGTCACGCTACTGAAAATTACAGGAAACCAGCAGATATTATTTTTTCAAATGGAAGCTTGGAAAATGTGCATTTAAAAAGCTTGTTTCAAAGAAAATAGATCTGCCAAAGAAGGACAAGCCAGATATAAAATAACAGAATTTTTGGCCGTGCTGCATCAAAAGTTGTCTACAATCTTTCAGAAGTCTTCTTGCTCAGTGAAATAAGATTCAAATATTTTGAATAGAATAGAGCTGGCAGGGACCTTGGAGATCTTCTAGTCCAGCCCCCTGCTCAAGCAGGAGAACACATGGCATCT
Source organism: Bothrops alternatus (assembly GCA_034064705.1). Taxonomy (NCBI): domain Eukaryota; kingdom Metazoa; phylum Chordata; class Lepidosauria; order Squamata; family Viperidae; genus Bothrops; species Bothrops alternatus. The sequence continues at coordinate 83,449 of JARGCV010000190.1, read as the reverse complement.
CAGACAAGAGACTATCTAGCCTTTTCTTCAAAATCTCCAGTGATTTCTGGAGGCAAAGCTGACCCACTGGTTGATTGTCCTCACTGTCAGGAAGTTTCTCCTTAATTCCAGGTTGCTTCTCTCTTTGGTCAGTTTCCATCCATTATTTCTTGTCTTGCCTTCTGGTGCTTTGGAGAATAAGTTGACCCCCTCTTCTTGGTGGCTATCATGTCACCCCAGGTGCTTCTTTTCTCTAAATTAACCATACTTTATTTATTTAATTTATTTAAATCACATTTATATGCCGTCCCTCTCTAAAGACCCGGGGCGGCTCACAACAAAAAATACTACAATAATTTTAAAAATTAACACATTCATGCCACACACAAACACAATCAATTCACAAGCACTGATGGCGGGACACTCTTAGGGCTGAGGGGCGGAGCGCGGCTCACATGCCCCTAGCCTGTCGGCATAGATGTGTTTTCAATCCTTTCCGGAAGGCTAGGAGGGAGGAAGCAGTACGAATCTCCAAGGGAAGCTGGTTCCAGAGGGCTGGGGCAGCAACGGAGAAGGCCCTTGCCCTAGGTCCCGCCAAGCGGCATTGTTTGACGGATGGGACTCGTAGGAGGCCAACCCTGTGCGCCCTAACCGGTCGCTGGGATTCATGAGGCAGGAGACGGTCCTGCAAGTATCTTGGTCCATTGCCATACCCAAATCCTGCAACTGTTTTTAATATGTTTTTGTCTCCAGGCCTTTAATCGATCATGTCTGGTCCAGGCTAGGCTGGTAGAGCACCCTGAGCTTCTGGATGTTCAAGGGGAAGGACGAACCTTTTGTTTTCTGCACCTAGAAAAATGCATAAAGATTGAAGAGCTGGGGGGGGGGAAAGGCACACTCTTTCCGGAGAGCCTGCTGAGGAATAAAAGTGTCAATTGGGAGCCAGCACACAGAGGTTCAGAGAATGAAATGGTGTTCATTAGGAAAGGGGCAAATCTGCCGATCAAAGCAAAGCTTTTGACAGCAGCTGCCTTTGGATCTAATTCCCTGCTGGGCGAACGAAGCACCTTTGTTGCTGGAACAAGTCAAAGTGGCTAAAACAAATTCGTCCCCTGCCTGCCCACAGATCATAAAATAGTGAAAATGGGATGATTTGCAAGCTGACTTTGAGGTTCAGGACATAACCAAAGGCAACTTTTATCCATACCACTTTACAAGGCCTTGGTAAGGCCACACTTGGAATAGTGCATCCAGTTTTGGTCACCACAATGTAAAAAAGATGCCGAGACTCTAGAAAGGGTGCAGAGAAGAGCAACACAGATGATTAGGGAACTGGAGGCTAAAACACATAAGGAACGGTTGCTGGAATTGGGTATGTCTCATTTAATGATGAAAAGGACGAGGGGGGACATGATAGCAGTGTTCCAATATCTCAGGGGCTGCCTCAAAGAAGAGGGAGTCAAGCTATTCACCAAAGCGCCTGAAGGCAGGACAAGAAGCAACGGATGGAGACTAATCAAGGAGAGAAGCAACCTGGAACTAAGAAGAAATTTCCCAACAGTTAAAACAATTAACCAGTGGAACACCCTGCCTCCAGAAGCGGTGAATGCTCCAACACTGGACATTTTTAAGAAGAGACTGGATAACCATTTGTCCTGAGCAGGGGGTTGGACTAGATCAGAGCTTTTCAACCTTTTCACCCATTGTACCACTTTTAGGATATGGCAACATCTGAGTACCACCAGTCACCTAGCAAGGTGTCAAAAACTTGATGACCAAAAAAAAAAAAACAAAAGGGAAAAAGTAATAAAGTACAGGTAGTCCTTGACTTACAACAGTTCACTTAGTGATTGTTTGAAGTTACAATTGCACGAAAAAGTGGCCCCCAAGGCACAGACAAGCAAGACACCTGCCTGCCCACCCAGCGGCGCTCTTCTTCCTGTTTCATTGTTGTGAGCATTTCTGTTGAGGATTGGCAGTGGGGGTGGGGTGGGGGTGTTTGGTTTTTATTCCTGCCTGCTGGGACCCTGGGACACTGTAACCATCATAAATATGAATCAGCTGCCAAACATCTGAATGTAAATCACAAGACCCTGGAGATGCTGCAACATTCCAGTTGATCGGTGCTTCTTCTGGGCTCAGCAGAAGCACCAGGATCAGTGCTGCTTTCCAGCTGATTGGTGCTTCTTCAGAGCTCAGCAGAAACACCAGGATCAGCGCCAAGCTCCAGCTAGAGCCTGGCGCTGATCCTGGCGCTTCCACTGAGCCCTGACAGTCCCGAAGAAGCGCTCATCAGCTGGAAAGCGGCATTGATCCTGGCGCTTCCGCTGAGCCCTGACAGCCCTGCAGCCCCAGCCATCTCTCGCTCAGGCTTGTGTGGTGCTGCCACCGGTTCAGCTCATTCCCCTCCCCCGCTACCACTTTTCTAGGATGGTCGCATACCACCTGCCAGGTGCCAATGTACCACAGGTGGTACCCGTACCACTGGTTGAAAAGCCCTGGACTAGATGACCTCCAAGGTCCCTTCCAACATCATGATCATAATCATGATCATGATCATGATCATCATCATCACTATTATTATTATTATTATTATTATTATTATTATTATTTCATGAGGAGTGGTCATCTTTTGTTTTCTTCTGCATTGGTCAGACCTACTTCATGATCCAGGCCCAGTTCTGGCCACTTGCAGGAGATGCCCCGTGAAGATAAACTACCAGGGGAACCTGGGATGTTTAATCTAGATGAAGAAAGACTTTGAGAAATGTGACAACTGTGTTTGAGTGCATAAAGGGCAGCTATGGAAAAAACAAAAAGGAACTAGGACCAGAAATAAAGATCTAGTTTTTAAAAGGACAGCTTCTTGATGGGACATCTCTACAATAGTGAAACAGTCCACCTGTGGATTTTTGGGTTCATCTCTGAAGATTTTTAAAAGGCTGCACAGGCACTCTCAGAGATAGCTTACTTAGATTTCCTGCACATCGCAAAAGATCACACTAGATTATCGTTATGATCCTTTCCACCTCCACACTATATAGTAGTAGAGGTTTTTGTAGAATAGAATAGAATATAAAAGAAAAGAATAGAATAGAAAGGAATACAGAAAGGAATAGAATAGAATAGAATAGAATAGAATAGAATAGAATAGAATAGAATAGAATAGAATAGAATAGAATAGAATAGAATAGAATAGAATAGAGCATATTTACAGATTGCATGGGGCACCCCAACGCATCATCTCTGACAGGGGAGTGCAATTTACGTCTGCATTTTGGAAGGAATTTTTATCCCTCTTAGGGACCACTCTGGGACTGACATCTAGCCATCATCCACAAGGGGATGGACAAACAGAACGCTGTCACTCAGTACTTGAGCAATATTTAAGATGCTTTATTAGTTTTCAGCAAACAAATTGGACAGACCTACTCCCTTTCGCAGAAGTTGCCTACAATAATCCAGTCCACTCCAGCACAAGTTACACTCCTTTTCAAATAGCCATTGGTCAAAGTTTCAACCCCATGCCAGAATTAACCCCAAACGAACCAGCGATCCCATCACTGAATGAATGGATGGAACAATTACAAAACACCTGGCCAATAATTAGAAAAGCACTAGATGAAGATAGGCAGGCATACAAAGCACAAGCCGATAAAAAAAGGGTTGAGCCTACACCATTCATTATAGGAGAAATGGTGTGCTTATCTACAAAATACCTAAAGTCCCTACAACCCTGTAAAAAAACTTGGACCAAAATATATAGGGCCTTTTCCAATTAAAAGAATCATAAACCCAGTAAGAGTAGAATTAGAATTACCCAAAAATCTCAGGCAAATAGACCCAATTTTTCATTGCAGCTTGCTGAAAAGAGAGCATCAGTCATCGTTACGGCCAAAAATTCCCCCACCACCACCTTCAATCATGGTGGAGGGCAAACAACACTTTGAAATAAAGGAAATCCTAGATTTTAGGAGATATCATGGAGCGACTCAGAACCTAGTTGCATGGAAACACCTCCCTGCCTCACAAAATGAGTGGATCCATAAACGTCATGTCAGAGCCCCAAAGCTATTAAAGAAATTTCACACAGAGTATCCTAACAAGCCTGACTAAATTTTATACCTGTTTTGTTTTCTTTCAGGTGGATCTATCTTATTTTTAAGGGGGCAGGATGTCAGAATCCAATTATATTTCATCTCTAGTTATCAACTATGGAAATCCCTATTTCTGCCCTCTCTGGATTCTGTCATCCGATGAAGGGGAAGAGGGGTGAACAAAGGGGTTTTATGGCCCTCACTTCCTTCGGTACAACTTCAAAGGGATTGAATGTGGATACCACCAAAAGGACTAAATCATAACAATGGGGCCATTAGCTTTCATCTACTCCTCTCTGAAGTCTCCCTTCCACCGGCAGTGAGGAAAAAGGGGGTGGAAATGTAACGCCTGGGATTGTCACTGGAAAGATGGTGGGGTGGGTGGGGTTGCTGGGAACACCTTAAAACCTTGAACCATAGGCCCCCCAAGTTCTGTCTAGAATGCCTGCAACCATTTTCTCTTAATAAAGGATGCCTGTTGGAAGAAATATTCCAAGAGTTCTGTCTTCTTAAGATGCAAAGTGGGGTGGGTCCTTACAAGCATGTAGCAAGCTGTACTTTGTGCCTATTTAGGGACCACCGGTTTCTCCAGAGACATTAAAAATAAAAGCTTTAGATTAAAAATTGAAGAGGCTATCTAAACTAAGGGTGCACCACTTTTCCTGGATCAGGAAGGAAAAAAGTCAGTGGAGCCAAGATAACATTTCTAAGGCTTTATATTAAATTAATCTTCATTTAAATATTAATCCTAACATTAATTAATACAGGTAAGAGCATGATTACTGAATTATTTTTGGCTTTTTCCATATTAAAATATGTGATCTAATAACACTAGCAATAGCACTTAGGCTTATATACCACTTCACAGAGCTTTAGAGCCCTCTCTAAGTGGTTTAAAGAGCCAGCCTTTGATGAGGACCCCATCAATCTGGGAAGGAAGGAAGGAAGGAAGGAAGGAAGGAAGGAAGAAAGGAAGGAAGGAAGGAAGGAAGGAAGGAAGGAAGGAAGGAAGGAAGGAGCAATAGCAATAGCCCCTAGATTTATACACTGTTTCACAGTGCTTGATAGCCCTGTCTAAGTGGTTTATAGAGTCAGCCTATTGCCCCCCCCCAACAATCTAGGTCCTCATTTTACCGACCACAGAAGGATGGAAGGCTGAGTCCACCTTGAGCTGGTCAGGATTGACCTCCTGGCAGCCGACAGAATTAGCCTGTAATACTGCATTCTGAGTCACCAGTAATATTAATTTAAATATTAATTCTGCATTAATTAATACAGTTAGGAGCATGATTTTCTATGTACCAAATTGTTTTTGACTTTTGCAATATCAACACATGCGATCTAATGGCAATTTTTAAAAGCGACGTAAAAGGCACCGCTCAAAGGAAATGGGGGAGAAGCATCAGGCTCTTGATCTAAGCATTGAAAACAAAATTACAGAGAGGCTGAGAAAGTAATGCAGCTAAAGCACTGCCATTTTCTGTTCAAGCAAAGTGGTTTTTTTTTGTTTTGTTTTGTTTTATGGGGTTGGGGTTTTTTTTTGTGATTGGGTAGGCATTTGCAAAGTTCCTCCTTATGAAAAATGATGAAAAAGTGTGAGGAAGCCAGAAGATATGAAGGAGAGAAAACAATTACTTAGGAAAGAGCTCAGTGTGCAATGTCATCCTTTGCGCCAAGTGGCTGGGAAAAGCCAGCGACCTTATCAAACATTGCACCGAAACCTGCCTGGCACTTTCTGCCTTTTTCTTCTCCTGGAAAAGAGGCTTCGGTCTTGCTTCTGTCCGTCTCTGGAATTCTGCTCGGAGGTATTTCAGTAGCAGTAGAGGTCTTTGTAGAATAGAATAGAATAGAATAGAATAGAATAGAATAGAATAGAATAGAATAGAATAGAATAGAATAGAATAGAATAGAATAGAATATGGAATTAGATTAGAATAGAATAGAATAGAATAGAATAGAATAGAATAGAATAGAATAGAATAGAATAGAATAGAATAGAATAGAATAGAATAGAATAGAATAGAATAGAATATGGAATAAGAATAGAATAGAATAGAATAGAATAGAATAGAATAGAATATGGAATAAGAATAGAATAGAATAGAATAGAATAGAATAGAATATGGAATAAAAATAGAATAGAATAGAATAGAATAGAATAGAATAGAATAGAATAGAATAGAATAGAATGGAATGGAATGGAATGGAATGGAATGGAATGGAATGGAATGGAATAGAATAGAATAGAATAGAATAGAATAGAATAGAATAGAATAGAATAGAATAGAATAGAATATGGAATAAGAATATAATAGAATAGAATAGAATATGGAATAAGAATAGAATAGAATAGAATAGAATAGAATAGAATAGAATAGAATAGAATAGAATAGAATAGAATAGAATAGAATATGGAATAAAAATAGAATAGAATAGAATAGAATAGAATGGAATGGAATGGAATGGAATAGAATAGAATAGAATAGAATAGAATAGAATAGAATAGAATAGAATATGGAATAAAAATAGAATAGAATAGAATAGAATAGAATAGAATAGAATAGAATAGAATAGAATAGAATAGAATAGAATGGAATGGAATGGAATGGAATGGAATGGAATGGAATGGAATGGAATAGAATGGAATAGAATAGAATAGAATAGAATAGAATAGAATAGAATAGAATAGAATATGGAATAAGAATAGAATAGAATAGAATAGAATAGAATAGAATAGAATAGAATAGAATAGAATAGAATAGAATATGGAATAAGAATAGAATAGAATAGAATAGAATAGAATAGAATAGAATAGAATAGAATAGAATAGAATAGAATAGAATAGAATAGAATAGAATAGAATAGAATAGAATAGAATAGAATATATGGAATGGAGTGGAATGGAATAGAGTAGAGCAGGGCAGGGCAGGGCAGGGCAGGGCAGGGGAGGGGAGAGGAGAGGAGAAGAGAAGAGAAGAGAAGAGAAGAGAAGAGAAGAGAAGAGAAGAGAAGAGAAGAGAAGAGAAGAGAAGAGAAGAGAAGAGAAGAGAAGAGAAGAGAAGAGAAGAGAAGAGAAGAGAAGAGAAGAGGAGCTGGAAGGGACCTTGGAGGTCTTCTAGTCCATCCCCTTGCTCAAGCAGGAGAACCTACAGGTGATTGTCCGCTCTCTTCTTAAAAATCTCCAGTGATGGAGTGCCCACGATTTCTGGAGGCAATTTCTGTTCCACTGGTTGATTGTCCTCACTGTCGGGAAGTTTCTCCTTAATTCCAGGTGGCTTCATTAATTAATTAATTAATTAATTAATTAATTAATTAATTAATCTATATGGCCACCCATCTTAATCAGTGTAACTGTGAGTGGCAGACAAGAAGACTTAAAACATGATTATGAGCTGTCAAACCCTAGTCCTGGCCCCTTCCACATCTCTATACATGCTGGACTCTGCTAACATCCTGGCTGCCAACAGGTGGGGGGGAAACCAGGTCTTCAAGGCCTTCCAGAAGGCCAGCAAGGTCATTTTTTATCTCCACACTATGTATAAAAAAGATGTTGAGACTCTAGAAAAAATGCAGAGAAGAGCAACAAAGATGATTAGGGGACTGGAGGCTAAAACATATGAAGGACGGTTGCAGGAACTGGGCATGGCTGGTCTAGTGAAGAGAAGGACCAGGGGAGACAGGATAGCAGTGCTCCAATATTTGAGGGGCTGCCACAGAGAGGAGAGGGTCAACCTATTTTCCAAAGCACCTGAAGGCCAGGCAAGGAATAATGGATGGAAACTGATCAAGGAGAGATTCAACCTGGAAATAAGGAGAAATTTCCAGACAGTGAGAACAATCAACCAGTGGAACAGGAGTTGCCTTCAGAAGTTGTGGGAGCTTCTTCACTGGAAGCTTTCAAGAAGAGACTGGACTGCCGTCTGTCAGAAATGGTGTAGGGTCTCCTTCTTGGGTGGGGAGAGTGGACTAGATGACCTACAAGATCCCTTCCAACTCTGTTATTCTGTTCTGTTCAAGCTACCTGGATCACTGGGGGAGGATGTTCCATAGGGTGAGTAACATGAGAAACAACCCTTCAGCAAAAGACATTGAGTCACAAAGGGGACCTGAAGCATGCCCAGATCTGGTGAGACAGGAGAAACTTCACAAGGGATAAGCAGTCCCACAAATACTTTGGCCTCATTCCATGTAGAGTTTTAAAGGTGACAACCAGCACCATGAATCATATCCAGAAGCCTACTGAAAGTTGAGGGGAGCAGGGCAGCACACCCTATCTCAGAATCTGTGAAATCTTCCTCTTGAAGAACTTCCCTCCTGAAGCACCTCATTGGGATTGAATGGAATCCAGACAGTGGTGGGATTCAAATACCTGAACAACCAGTTCTCTGCATGGATGCAGGCCTCCTCCAGGCCTCCAAGGCTTAGAACGGACTTCTGGAAGTGGCATCCATGCACTTTCGGTTGCCGTTCTATGCCTGGGAGGCCTCCTCCAGGCCCCCGAGGCTTAGAATGGACTTCCAGAAGTGGCATCCATGCACTTCAGGTGGGCTGTTCTATGCCTGGAAGGCCTCCTCCAGGCCTCCGAGGCCTAGAACGGACTTCTGGAAGCAGTGTGCATTCAGCCGGTTCTCCGAACACAACAAAATTTAGCTACCAGTTCTGCTGAACCAGTGCGAACCGGCTGAATCCCACCACTGAATCCAGAGATGAAAGGAAGATTATGGGCTAGCCGAACCAAAAGGGCACAGGGAAAGGCAGGACATTCACACCCAAACCATTCCTTGGCTGCTTGATCACTAACTAAACACAAGGGCCTTATATTCTGTCTGGAGAATTTTTTTTTCAGGCTTTCTTCTCCTTTGAACGGAATTTTGAGAGCAAATTCTTTCATCCATTTGAAAGAGAATTCGACAGATAAAATATGCAGGGCACAGTTCCGGTCTGCCATGGCCCAAGGCCAGTTGCATCCAGCTTTTCTTGTTGTCCTCACTTTTGGTACTAGTGTAAGTAGATTAGGAAGGATTGTGCGGGTTAAATAATGTGATTAGCGCATTAGCTCCACCGGGCATTAGCTCCAAATTCTTCAATCCCCTTTAATGCCTGTGGAATGTGGTCCTCTCTCCGATGTTGACAGGTAGTCCTTCTGCCAGGAAACGATGAGTTTCAGAGATTTCAGAAAAGCTTTTTTCCTTCGCAGCATTGCTCTGCTGGCTAACGGTTGCCTTCTATTTCCTACAGCACAAGACACGGCGTCTGTGGCACACTTTGTGCATGCCAATGATTGCAATCTGCATTCGTCTGAAGGGAGGATGGCTTGCTTGGCCTTTTTGCATATTCATTTGGCATGCCCCAAAGTTCCGTTCTCCTCTCCTGCTATCTATTTGCTTTTATCTTTATATTGTTAGGTCTATTCTAAGTGCCATCTGGATACTATTTCGATGTGAAAGAGTCACGTTGCCTTGGAATCAAGCGTGCCTCACCGTCGTGGACCAAGATGGTTTTGCTGCTGCTTTCGCCTTGGGGATTTGGGGATCGCCCTGTCTAGCCAACGGAGCTGGGGTGTTTCCTGGGGCCTCTCTTCTGAGTAGTCACCCACATCAACCCCACTTAGCTCAGTGCAAAGAACCATTGAAATGCAAGAGAAGCCAACGGAAAAAGCAAGACGGGGGGAAGGGGGTGCCTTTTATTTTCCTCCTTAGACGCTGTAGGGTTTCAGCATTCTGCCCCAAGCAGTCGACTTGGGAACCACATTTCTCTGTGTATGCCTGAGGCCACAAGAAGATGGCAGCTCCTCCAAGAAACAACCTTTTGTGTGTTCCCTGAGGGGACTGGGAGACTGTTTAAAGCCCAGTCCCAAAGAAGTGAGCAAGGAAAGGGCTAGTTTGGCCCTGGCCCCACTGTAAAAGACTCCCAGAAGCCCCTGTCTCCTTGGCCAAGGACCAGGCCAGGGAGCTAAGCAACTGAGGAAAGAGTTTTAGAGCAGTTTGAACCCAGAGAAGGCAAGCAAATAATCACAATCCTTGGGTGGGAAGGGACCTGGAGATCTTCCAGTCCAAGGCTAAGTTCCTCATATACCATCCTGGAAAAATGGCTAGAATTTTTCTTGAAAACCTCCAGTGATGAAGCCGCCATGACTCCTGAAAGCAGCCTGTCCCCTGCTGCATAGCTATAATAATAATAATAATAATAATAATAATAATAATAATAATAATAATAATAATAATAATAATAATAATAATAATAATAATAATAATAAAAAGCTGCCTTATGTTGAAGGAAAAGTCTTCATCATGGTTCAGTCCAAGCCGGGGATAAACAACATGGTGATTGCTTTAGAAAGAAGGTTGCAGTTTATTGAAGAGGAGAGCCAGACAGAAAGATGGCTCTGGCAGAAAAGAGAGTGAGCACATGTAGGGAGTGGGTTTTTATACTCTCTGGAGCCTTTTGTTTGGAGTTGTTCCTCTGGCGTGAACTTTGACTTGAGTCTGAGTGTGCCTTTCTGATATTCTGATGTGATGGGTCAATCCTATTATGTCCCAAAGGTCATATCCTGCTTCCCTGGGGCTGGGGCTGATGACTCTTAGAGTTTGCATGGGGTATGTAGATTTTAGGTCTTTGTCTTCTTAATCTCCTAGCTCCCTGGATTTACATCTGCCTCTCTACAGAGCTGGTTTCTGCTTGGGGGAGGGAGACCTGGAGCTATTAAGAGAAACTAAACATGCTTTCCTGCATTTTTAAGATCCTTTGAGGAAATATATTTTTCTGCCCTTTTAATATTTCCTTCTCTGAGGGGCTGACTTCCCACACTTATTTTGAATTTGGATCTTCCTCTGATTTCCACCCATTGCTTCCTATTTTACCCTTGGGTGCTCAGGAGAGTAAAGTCACCCCTTGTCTCTGTGACATCCCTTCAAGTGTCACAAGGCAGCTATCATGTCTCTCCTGAGTCTTCTCTTCTTTGGGCCAAACATACCCAGTTCCTTTAAGCACTTGCTAGAGCATATAGCCTACAACTCCTTCAATCCTCTTTGTGGCTCTTCTCCACACTCTTTCTGGTACTTCAGCACATTTTTTGTATCGTGGTGACCAGAAATAGTCTTGGTATTCCAGGGGTCATCTGGGATAGAGTGGAACTATCACTTCCTGCAGTCCTGACAATATACCTCTGTTGGATAGCAGTAGCAATAGCACAGACTTATATACCTCTTCCCAGTGCTTTACAGGCCTCTCTAAGCAGTTTACAGAGTCAGCCTATTTGTCCCCAATAATCTGGGTCCTCATTTTACCGACCTCAGAAGGATGGAAGGCTGAGTCAACCTTGAGCCAGTGAGAATCGAACTGCTGGCAGCTGGCAGAGTTAGCCTGCAAATACTGCATTCTATATTACTGTGCACCAAGGAAGGAAGGAAGGAAGGAAGGAAGGAAGGAGGGAAGGAAGGAAGGAAGGAAGGAAGGAAGGAAGGAAGAAAAGAAGAAAAGAAGGAAGGAAGGAAGGAAGGAAGGAAGAGCAATACACCATTTCATAGTACTTTACAGCCCTCTCTAAGCGGTTTACAAAGTCAGCATCTTGCCCACAAACAATCCGAGTCCTCATTTACCGACTTTGGAAGGACGGAAGGCTGAGTCAACCTTGAGCTGGTCAGGATTGAACTGTTAACAGTTGGCTGAATTAGCCTGCAATGCTGTATTCTAAATCATTGTGCAGGAAGGAAGGAAGGAAGGAAGGAAGGAAGGAAGGAAGGAAGGAAGGAAGGAAGGAAGGAAGGAAGGAAGGAAGGAAGGAAGGAAAGAAGGAAGGAAGGAAGGAAGGAAGGAAGGAAGGAAGGAAGGAAGGAAAGAAGGAAGGAAGGAAGGAAGGAAGGAAGGAAGGAAAGAAGGAAGGAAGGAAGGAAGGAAGAAAGAAAAGAAGGGAGGAAGGAAGGAAAGAAGGGAGGAAGGAAGGAAGGAAGGAAGGAGAAAAGGAAGAGCAGTAGCAACAGCACTTAGACTTGTAGAATTAGCCTGCGATCTTGCATTCTAAGCACTGCCCCACCACAGCTCTTCTTGATGCAGCCCAAAACCGTATTGGCTTTCTTGGCAGCTGCATCACATTGTTGACTCATGTTTAATCTTGGTCTAGCTGCTAGCAGGATGCTAGGGAGTACTACTGCTATCTTGCATTTGGGCAGCGGGGTCTTCCTACTAAATGCACAACCTTACATTTCTCACCCCCCCCCCGAACTGTGTCAGAAAATGGCCGCAAGACGACTCTTTGAGTAGGGAGAAGGTGTTTTATCCAAAGATATATCTAGACACATTTTGGAGCACGAGCCAAATAGTACAACACCTATTGCTTAAAAAAAAAGCAGGATTCAAAGAATCAGGGCAGCCAAAACAACATATTTTTCTCAACCCTTTTAAGCTCAGGGGACTGCTAATGATAACGTGATTAAACACACAGAGAGAAGGCAAGTGTTTCTGGGGGGAAAAAAAGCTGCCTGGATTTTCTCACTTGCTTTGCAGAGAATGTGATTAATTACACAGTCTGAAGTGTATCCTCCGATCTTCAAAAAGAGTGTGGAAAGGGGGGGGAGGATGTTCAGAGAAGAGGGGAGAATCAAAGAGGTCAAGATGGCAGCCCCAATGGCATCATCCAAGCCCAAACTCACCTTTTCTTGAGGGCATGGCACTAGCACAAAGCAGGGTGATCCCGGAGACACAATTAATGAAAACATTCACCTGCCTAGCTGTGAACGAGAAAACTCGCTTCCTTTAGATTTCTTTGGTGAGCTCATGTGGTGGAAAAAAAACCACAACAACGTACAACCGGGAGAATATTTCTGCCAATAGTCCTGTTTTCTACACTTGGAAATCCTTATTCATAGTCCTTTGATCCAAAGTGAAGAATGCATTTCAGAGCAAAAGAGGCCATGCATCTAATTGTACAACATCCTCTCTAATCAAGAGGCTTGTCTAACCATGAAAATGTCAGTTTCTTTATGTCTGAAGCAGAAAGTCAGGAACTTTGATTTGATTTGATTTGATCTGATATTTATTTATTAGCCTCTTGTGTTGTGCCAGGCTCCCACATTATGGCAGGGCAGGCAATTTGTTTGGTGGGCAGGGCCCCAAAAGAAAGGATTGGTGAACTACTTCTTTCTAAAATAAAAAAGGATGATTCAATGGTGGCTTATCTGGAAAAAGAAAAGTGGATCTTTCAGTTTCAACACTTGGGAAAAAAATTTTCAGGGAACACATAGAGACCCTGTCTTAATTCACCAATTATCTCTATTTCATCTGTCTGTCTGTCTGTCTGTCTGTCTGTCTGTCTGTCTGTCCGTCTGTCCATCCACCTCCCTCCCTCCCTCCCCCATCTATCTATCTATCTATCTAT
>JARGCV010000190.1:60000-67500 GCA_034064705.1 Bothrops alternatus | reverse complement strand
CTCTGTACAAATCGATGGTGAGACCACACTTGGAGTACTGTGTACAGTTCTGGTCACCGCACCTCAAGAAGGATATAATGGAACTGGAAAAGGTGCAAAAAAGGGCAACAAGAATGATCATGGAAATGGAGCGCCTCCCTTATGAAACCAGATTGCAACGCCTTGGTCTCTTCAGCCTTGAAAGACGGCGTTTAAGGGGTGACTTGATCGAAGTGTATAAAATCATGCATGGGATAGAAAAGGTGGATAGAGAAAAATTCTTTTCTCTATCACACAATACCAGGACAAGGGGGCACTCCCTAAAGCTCATAGCTAAGAAAGTGAGGACAAATAAAGGGAAATATTTCTTCACCCAGAGGGTCGTTGGTTTATGGAATTCACTACCTGAAGGGGTCGTGACAGCTGTCAGCCTTGACAGCTTCAAGGCAGGGCTAGATAGATTCATGGATGCAAAGTGTATCGGTGGTTATTAAAACGGATGTCCATGTGCCGCCTCTATGTTGGTTGAGGCAGGCAGGATTCCCTTGGGTGCCATTTGTTGGGGGTCAAGGGAAAGGGAGGGTTTTGCCTTCTCTTTCTGCTCAAGATCCCCATGTACAATTGGTGGGCCACTGTGTGACACAGAATGCTGGACTCGATGGGCTTTGGCCTGATTCAGCATGGCTCTTCTTATGTTCTTATGTTCTTATGTTCCTAACAGTGCAGACAATTAACCAGTGGAACGACTTGCCTTCAGAAGTCGTGGGTGCTTCATCACTGAAGGTTGTTAAGAAGAGACTGGACAGCCACTTGTCTGAATTGGTGTAGGGTCTCCTGCTTGAGCAGGGGCTTCCACCAGAAGACCTCCAAGTTCCCTTCCAGCTCTATTCTGATTGATTGAAGCTGAACCTTATGATGTGTCCATCACATACATGGCTGAGCACCACCCTTTCTTTAACCTTCAATGGCTAATCAGTGGGGTAGGAGAACTGAGCTATCATCCTGCCACCCCAAGGCAAAGGAGACATGGTCCTGGAGGTAACATCTTACTGGCTTTCTTAATCAAACACACTTCCTCTGAATCAAAGCCAACAGGAGTTCAGACAGCTATTCCTGGCTGAGGAATTCTAGGAGTTGAAGTCCACAAGTCATAAAAGGGCCAAGTTTGACGAGCCCTGGCTTAAACCATTTTCCACCCTTCCTGGCTTGGTGCAGTGTCGTTTTCAGTGGGCATATGAAATCATCCCAGAAATAAGCATAATTTGGCCCTGATTGCTACTGTACATAAATCAGTCACCTCTCATGGATCATTCAAGGGGTTGAGCAGGATAGGGTGATGGGATTGCTTCTGAAAGATTGAGAAGCAGCAACAAGGTCAGTCTGGCTTCTCTTTCATAGAAGCAGCAGCTCAGAACCCAGAGTGGTTCCAGTTTGGAAACACCTGTGATAGTTGGGCATAATGGAGGTTGTAATCCTATGAATCAGGCTGGCACCAGGTTATAGACAGCTAGTCCAAAGATGAGTAGAGGGACATGATGTTTGCCCCATGCTTGGAATTCTCTATAGACATCTGCTCCATCTCTTCCCTCCTGGGTCTTGGCAGAGCAATCAAGGCTTGGGGCAGAAGGCAATTCTGCCCCATATAAGGATCTATGTGATACTGGAAGAAAAATCAGGTTCAGTTCTAAGCCGGGAGTAAATAAAATGGAGGCTAAGATGTTTGAAATAAAATGGAGGCTGCTTAGGAAAGAAGGTTCCTGTTTATTGATGAGCAGAACCAGCAACAGCATGCAGTCCTGAGACAGCTGACCACATGGAGTTGAAAGTGGGTGAGTTTTTATACCTCCTTTGGGGCTTTGTGTCTGAGATGTCTGTTGTGAAATGTACTTTGACCTGTGTAAGAATGTGCCCTTTGGTATTCTAATTATTGTTGTCGGACTCCCATTGTGGCTGGGAAGTCATGTCCTGTTCTTGGGGTTGGGTGGGGGAATGCACATTCTTAATCCCATCAGCTGTGGGGGCTGAAGCTTCTCCTCATAAAGGTTCCTTTTGGAAGAAACTGCTTCCACAAGTTGTTGTTGTTGTTGTTGTTGTTGTTCTTCTTCTTCTTCTTCTTCTTCTTCTTCTCCTCCTCCTCCTCCTCCTCCTCCTCCTCCTTCTCCTCCTCCTTATTTTTCCTTCTTCCTTCTTCCTTCTTCTTTCTTTCTTCTTTCTTCTTCTCGATCCCGTTTTTATCAGCAGCCACACGAAAAAGTGCTGCTGAGTTTTGTCCAAACCAGTCCCTTAGATTTTGAAGCCACGATGTTCTTCTTCTGCCTGGACCTTGTTTGCCTTCAATCTTTCCCTGGAGGATTAAATGGAGCATGCCATATTTTTCTGGGTGTCGCATCACATGTCCGAAATAGTCTAACTTTCGTTTTTTAATTGTTTTGATGATTTCCCTCGGCTTTCTCAAGTGGCTTATTCTTAGGATGAGGTTTTGAAGTAGGCCCTGACAATGCTGGCATTTGTTTTTTTTAATATTCCCCAAAATATTTCATTCTCTGGGGAAGGGGGGCTGCTGACTTCTTACAGTGATGATAAGGGGATATAATCTCGCACCCCTGTAAGATTCTTTGTGTGGGGCAGAAAGAAACTGGTTTGGAGCACAGAGGAAATTCCATGAAAGGTCTATTTGTTGTTTAAATTGCTGATCCGGTGAAGGGGGAGGGCACCAAATCAAAATGGAGAGCAAATGGCCGTGCTTGATATTTTTGGAGGGGAGGGGGTAGTATTATGAACATGGCTGGAGCTGCATAAAGCTGATGGCTTTATTTTGGAACTGCGATGTGGCTATTTTAGGATTTGCACTCTCATTTTGTACTAGCGCCCACCTCAGGCTGGAGTATCCGTTTCCAGGAATCATGATCAGGGATGTTCTTGGGGTGCATAAAGAAGGCTCGGGGGGGATGCATACAGCCTTGGGGTGCAGGTTGCCCACTCAGCAGTGAATGCATTTTAAGGAAGGGGGAGATTGCACCGAGCTTCCCCCCCCAGTGCCAAGAGGTTCACACCATCGCTAATTTTAAAGTGCCTTAGCAGTGAAAGTGTTAGATCTCCCAGGCAATACACAGCCACGGAACATGTGGTGCTAAGATGTTTCTGCTAATGGTGTTAAAATCTCACTCTTCACAAGCTGTGAACCATGGAAATTAGTCTCTGTCGATTCTCTAGCAGGTGTCACTGTGGCTTTGCACTTGCATCCTCTTGGGGCAGAGAAAAACTTTCCAGTGTAAGAGTCCGGCAGGAAGGTGAGAAGCCGGACCCAAAATACAAGTGTGTGCATTTGGACAAAGCAGGCGTCTTTCAATTTAACATCCTGCAATTGTGTTGTTTGGGGAATTACAGTCCCAGTGCATCCAGGAAGGCCATTGGGCAGTTTTCAACCCCAAGCGTGAGCTGGGCAATGATGTCTGCAGGGTGTGGTCAGGACAGTCAAAATGGAGGATCTCTTTAGGAAGAGATTCTCAAAGAGAGAAGCAACCTAGAACTAAAGAGAAATTGCCTGACAGCGAGAACAATTCATCGTTGGAACAACTTGCCTCCAGAAGCGGTGAATGCTCCAACACTGGAGGTTTTTAAGAAGAGACTGGACAGCCATTTGTCTGAAATGGTATGGGTTTGCTGTCTGACCGGGGGGGTTGGACTAGAAAATCTCCAGAGTCCCTTCCAACTGTATTATTATTATTATTATTATTATTATTATTATTATTATTATTATTATTATTATTATTGTTGTTGTTGTTGTTGTTGTTGTTGTTGTTGTTGTTGTTGTTGTTGTTGTTGTTGTTGTATACTTTGTTCGCATGCGAATGATGAAGACACATGGCGATGCTGAACAAACACTTTATTCTCCTTCTACAACAATCAAGCAAAAAGCAAAAGGCTCGCAGGCCTTCTTATATGGCCAGAAACCGGACAGTGACAACCAATAAGAACAGGGCGTTTTTGCGCCTTGCGCATGCGCGCAAGGCCGGCGCCCCTTTGTCTGGTCCCGGGCAGCTTTTGCAGGCTCAGGACACAACACCCCTCCCCACTAGAGGGAACATACTTCGCATACACACATCTACGTCATGCATTGGGAAGAGTGGCATACAGTTGCATTATTCAGATGCAAAGAGTGTGGAATACTTGAGTCTGCCCTCAGGCAAACCCCCTTCAATATTGATTAATACAAATAACAGCAGACTGGGTGGGACTAAAAAGTTCAATCAAGATCTTTTTTTTTCCACGAGAAGTTGAAATTGATTGATTGATTGATTGATTGAACCTTTTTTTTTTTTTTGCACACGGCGGCGGAGGCCTAAAGCGAAAAGGTTTTATAAAATCCAGCTGAAGGCCTAGGACTGGGGCGACGGCGTGTGTGCCCTCAGAGAGGGCTCTGCGTGCCACCTCTGGCACCCGTGCCATAGGTTCACCACCACGGGTATAGGTTCTCCTGCTTGAGTGGGGGGCTGTACTAGAAGACCTCTAAGGTCCCTTCCAGCTTTATTCTATTCTATTCTATTCTATTCTATTCTATTCTATTCTATTCTATTCTATTCTATTCTATTCTATTCTATTCTATTCTATTCTATTCTATTCTATTCTATTCTATTCTATTCTATTCTATTCTTCATTCCTCCATTCTATTCTATTCTATTCTATTCTATTCTATTCTATTCTATTCTATTCTATTCTATTCTATTCTATTCTATTCTAATTCTAAATTTGGCTTCTCCCCATTGACTCCTCTTGTTGCAAATGGCCATCACGTGACCCTGGGATGCTGCAGCCATCGCAAATACATGCCAGTTGTCCAGCGCCCAAATTTTTACCACACGACTGTGTTGCGCTGTGACCGTTGTAAGTGGGAAGACCAATCATAAGTCCCTTTTTTTTTCAGCGCTGTTGTAACATCAGACAGTCACTAAACAAATGCTTATAAGTCAAAGACTCTATGTAATCCCCATAGTTTGTATATGAAGAACACAGCAAAGAGGGCTGAATGGTGGGCTGGGGTCTCTGACTTTCCAAGTTGGCTCATTAATCTCTTGGCAGTGGGAGAAGAACTTTTAACCTTGTCTTGCAAAATCTCATTTTCTAAGTCGGGAGAGGCCACTTGCTACACTGAGACAGCACAACTGAGGCTCTTCGTTGTGTAATTTTGGATGCTACCGTGTGATCTGTTGTGCCTGCCTGGCATTTTTCGCCTTAAAAGAGGTGCAAGGGGAATGCTTCAAATGTTTGCTGCAATAAAACCCTTGCAGCTATCTTATTAAGACTTGGCAGAGCTAATGTCCTCCAAAGAGTTTCTCGTCCCTGTTATTTCCATCGCATCCTACAGCCCCCTCCTCCAAATGAAGCAGATGCAGCAGGCATTTTGATCTGTTCCCATTATAGCCTATAGGCAAATTGGGATTCCCCCCCCCCACCACATGAAATCTCCAAGAAGGTTGAAATCAAATTGCTTTCTCGTTGGTTTCCAAAGTGCACATTGAATCGTGTCCTTTTCAGATCATGAACTCAAATCAAGGGCTGATTCCTACAAGGTAACTCTTTCAAACCCCATGTCTCTAAAAATATTCTGGAAAGAGTGCAGAGAAGAGCAACAAAGATGATTAGGGGACTGGAGGCTAAATCATATAAGGAATGGTTGCTGGAATTAGATTTGTCTGGTTTAATGAAGAGAAGGACGAGGGGGGGACATGATAGCAGTGTTCCAATATCTCAGGGGCTGCCCCAAAGAAGAGGGAGTCAAGCTATTCTCCAAAGCGCCTGAAGGCAGGACAAGAAGCAACGGATGGAAACTAATCAAGGAGAGAAGCAACCTGGAACTAAGGAGAAACTTCCTGACAGTGAGAACAATTAACCAGTGGAACAACCTGCCTCCAGAAGCGGTGAATGCTCCAACACTCAAAGTTTTTAAGAAGAAACTGGACAGCCATTTGTCCGAAATGGTATAGGGTTTCCTGCCTGAGCAGGGGGTTGGACTGGATGACCTCCAAGGTCTCTTCCAACTTTATTATTATTATTATTATTATTATTATTATTATTATTATTATTATTATTGATCATCGCACAGTCAGCCAGATGTTCAGGCTGGATTTGGCATTTTTGTCTACCTATCGAGTCCTTCCCAAGGACCTGGGATAGGCAGATGTGGATGTTTGATGGTATTACAGATCTCGTCGCAGGATGGAAGCAGTTCCTAGTAAGGCCGCCTTTTGCAATTGACTAATAGAGAATTTGTCAATGCCGATGATGGTGTTCAAGTGGTGCTCCAGTTGTTTTGGGATTGTACCCAACGTACCTATATTATTATTATTATTATTATTATTATTATTATTATTATTATTATTATTATTATTATTATTATTATTATTATTATTAGCCACAAAGATGGCCATTTTCAAGTTTTTAGAGCTTCAATGAACTCCTTTCTCTTTCTTTCATCGCAAGGTATGAATGCTACAAGTGAAAGTCAGAAAGAGGACGGGGGGGGGGGGAAACCACGGAGGAGAACCAGAACACAGAGGGCCGAGCAGAGCCTCACAAGCCCCCTGACATGTGATCTTCTGCTGCAGACATTCCAGGGACTCAGCAAGGGTTCATCTAGATCAGGGGTTCTCAAGCTTTGCTGGCTGAGGAATTTTGGGAGTTGAAGTCCACAAGTCTTAAAGTTGCCAAGGTTGAGAACCCCTGATCTAGATGGCCTCTGAGGTCAGTCTTTACTCCATGATTCTATGTTTTGTTGGGCAAAAACAGCAAGCGGACCCTCTCCGGCGGCAGGCAAAAGTAGCAAAATGGTGGCCGTTACGTGATCTGTCCAGTTTTATGTATGGCAAAAGATCTGACAGAAGGAGCCAGGCTTCCATTGTGTAATTGTGCCCCCATCTCGACTTTTCTGCCACACTCGCCCTGTGGATGCCTTTGAAAGAAATGGGTCCTCTGCTGGTTCTCAGACCTCAGGAGAAAGACTTCTATGGCTTCATCACTTTGGGCTTTAAAATGACGAGAAAGATTCCTCACATTTGGGGTTCAGTAAACCCAAGAGGGAAAGGCAGTTGCGGAGTTGGTGTTCCTACACAACTCTTTGCTTTTAACCCTCTTCTCAATCCCTTTGCCCCAATAATGGTGAGCAGAGTTTACAAGTATTTTTGACTGTCTTTGAAATAACAAACCACAGCCCAGGCCCATTAAGAACACCATTTGCATTTACAAATAAGCACAACCTATTTATGCAACTGTCTGATGTTAGAGGTCCTCAATTTTACCTACAAGGAATCGATGGGATTTACAGGCTCATGAAGTAGCTGGAACCCAACCTGTCATTTATAGTCAGCCCCAAGGCTCTTATTCTCCAGCAATGGCGGGATCACTGGGTTTGCAATTGACATTACAGACCTGGAGGCGGGGGGTAAACCTTGCCTGGACCAGATGCTTTGACTCATGAAGGCCACTTGGTTCCCCTAGCAAGACCAGTAGGTGAGACAATTGTAC
>JARGCV010000190.1:17500-57500 GCA_034064705.1 Bothrops alternatus | reverse complement strand
GAACTAAGGAGAAATTTCCTGACAGTGAGAACAATTAGCCAATGGAACAACCTGCCTCCAGAAGTGGTGAATGCTCCAACACTGGAAGTTTTTAAGAAGAGACCTGACAGCCATTTGTCCGAAATGGTTTCCTGCCTGAGCAGGGGGTTGGACTAAAAGACCTCCAAGTCCCTTCCAACTCTATTCTATTCTATTCTATTCTATTCTGTTCTGTTCTGTTCTGTTCTGTTCTACTCTACTCTACTCTACTCTACTCTACTCTACTCTACTCTACTCTACTCTACTCTACTCTACTATCTGTCTATTCTATTCTGTTCTGTTCTGTTCTGTTCTACTCTGCTCTGCTCTGCTCTGCTCTACTCTACTCTACTATCTGTCTATTCTATTCTATTCTGTTCTGTTCTGTTCTGCTCTGCTCTGCTCTGCTCTGCTCTACTCTACTCTACTCTACTCTACTCTACTCTACTCTACTCTACTCTACTCTACTCTACTCTATTCTATTCTATTCTATTCTATTCTATTCTATTCTATTCTATTCTATTCTATTCTATTCTATTCCACATCTCCTAAAGAGAGAATTGGAGAGAATTATCCAAGAGGGTAATATTTATGGCAGGGATCTTCTCCTTAATGTTTTCCAAGCAGAAAGGAGGAGGAAAAGCTCTTGAGAAAAGGCCTACCTTATTTATGGACAGGAAGAGGTTTTGTTTCAAGAAAAGGAATTCTATCCAGTTAAGCACCAAGAAGAGGATTTAATTCACAAAAGAGAGACATTGTTTCACCTCAAGAAGCACTTAGGCTACAAAGTGAAATGGACTTTGTTTGATGAGCAGTTTATTTATGGAAAGCAAGAGGAATTGATTCAAGAAAGGAAGATTCAGTTTCAGAATCAATTTATTTACGGGGCTGAAGAAATAATGAAGAGAGACTTATTATTTGAAAGGGTGGCCCTGTTATGGCGGCTTGTTTGGTTAAGAAAAAAACCTAGAGTTCGTTTGAAGCAATGAAATTTAAACTTGTATGTAAGGAATTATTGGCAATTTAAAATTATGGACTGAATTCAGGACCAAGATTAGGAGTAAGATGCAAGAGAAGATGTTTAATGGTTGACATAATTAAATTGATGAAGGATGTATTTGTTTTGATGATCTGGGTTTGACATTAGATTGATTTAATGATGAGATAGATAGACTGGATAAAATTGAAGGAATGTAAGTTAGAAATGCTATAAATAGTTTGTTAGATGAGAGAGCCCAGAAGCTGATTGACTAAATGAAATTTATAGATGACAAATATTATTTTTAACAAGATGAGTTAATTGTTTAATAAGGAATTAAGCTTAATTTAAGATTATGGGTTGAATTAAAGATAAATATTATAGCTAAGGTTTTGGTGAGGATGGTTAAATGAAGATATATTAAGATATATTATGAGAAATTAAATTGATTAGAATGTAATTGATATTGCTACTATTATTATTATTATTACTTTTCTTTTTTGAACTGAGGGATTCATTGATATTGTTATCGTTATTAATATTATCTGTTTAACTCTAATAAGATGAGTTTTTTTTTAGAATGTAATTGATATTGCTATTACTATTATTATTACTATTTTTCTTTTTTTGAATTGAAGGATTTATTGATATTGTTATAGTCATTAATATCATCTGTTTAATTCTAATAAGATGAGTTTTTTTTTTAATGGATTGTTTTGATTTAGAGAATGTATATATTACATAGTTTAAAATTCTTGTTAAGATTATATAATAATTATGTTTGATGTAGTGGGGTTTTCTTTTGTTATACCCTGTAAGCATTCTGGGAAGTCGTGGGTTAGGGAGGGATTATAATTTTAGATGTGATGTTTTCTCAACTGTATTTGGGGTTGGTGGAAGAATAATTAATTATTGTTACTAAAGGGTTGTTTGGGTGGCCTTTGGTGGAATGAAGATTGATTTAAGTGGAAGTTGATAAGAAGGGGGAATAATAGAATGGAGATAGAGAAGGATGAAGGTTATTTGTTTGAGATGTCTATTTTCAGTTGAGTTATTATCATTAGAAGCATTGGAAAATGTATTTATGCTCTGTTTATGGATGATTGTTTATTTTAATACTATGATTTGATATGATTAGTCTCTTTTTTCTGTTAAAATTTTAAAAAAAACCAATAAAAATATTATTAAAAAAAAAAAAAGAGAGAAAAGGCCTACCTTAGAGATACCGGTGGATACTCCAAGTTGCTATCTGGTTCTAATGAACCGTGCTGTCCCACGACGTTCTTATCCAAACCAGGAAGATCCTCCACCACCTCCTGAGAGTCTAGAATCGAGCCAGCCACCAGCCTCTGCCAGCCCTTCAAGGAAGGCCAGGTCAAGAAACATGCAAGGGAGACAGCCCAGCAGGGTTCCTTATAGGACAAAGAATACGAAGCAAGAGAAGTTTGAAAGCCAGTCCAGGTTTCTCTCTATCCCCTCTTACACCAAAACAAAACCAAAGTGGTTTTATTTTGAATTTCTTTCTGCCACTTTCCTTTGGGTAATCTTTTCTGTAAGTTAATGGCTTAATGACTTAACGGCTGGCTCATCCTTTCCTTTCCTTATTTTATCTTACCTTGTTTCCTTATCTTATTTTATCTTACCTTAAGAAGGATCTTGGAGTCTTACAGTAGTAGATCATCACTTAAATATGAGCCAGAAGCAGCCGCCAAAAAAGCTATGGTAATACAATCCTTGATTACATAAATAGAGGCATAGTATTAGTACCACTTTATAAAACCTTAGTAAGGCCACAACCTGGAATACTGCATCCAGGTTTGGTCACCACACTACAAACAAGATGCTGAGACTGGAAAAAGCACAGAGAAGAGCAACGAAGATGATTAAAGGCCTGGAGACAAAAACATACGAAGAACGGTTGCAGGAATTGGGGATGTCCAGTTTAATGAAGAGAAGGACTATGAGTAACATGATGGCAGTCTTCCAATATCTCAGGGGCTGCCCCAAAGAAGAGGGAGTCAAGCTATTCTCCAAGGCACCAGAAGGCAAGACAAGAAACAATGGATGGAAACTAATCAAGGAGAGAAGCAACCTGGAATTAAGGAGAAACTTCCTTACAGTTAGAACAATCAACCAGGGGAAGAGCTTGCCTCCAGAAGTTGTTGGTGCTTCATCACTGGACGTTTTTAAGAAGAAATTGGACAGCCACTTATGAGAAATGGCATACAGGTGGCACTCAGAGCCCTCTCTGTGGGCACACGCGCCATCGCCCCAGTCCTAGGCCTTCAGCTGGGTTTTATAAAACTTTTTTGCTTTAGGCCTCCACTGCTGTGTGCAAAAAAAAAAAAGGTTCAATCAATCAATCAATTTCAATTTCTCGCAGGGAAAAAAAAATCTCACAAAGTTGGAATTGATTGATTGAACTTTTTAGTCCCACCCAATCTGTCGTTACCACTGCAGCCACGCCCACCCAATGGGCCACACCGACCCAATGGGCCACAATCACCCGGCATCTGACGATGCATAAGTGGGTTTTGGGTTGCAGTTTGGGCACTCGGTCTCTAAAAGGTTCGCCATCACTATTCTATTCTATTCTATTCTATTCTATTCTATTCTATTCTATTCTATTCTATTCTATTCTATTCTATTCTATTCTATTCTATTCTATTCTATTCTATTCTATTCTATTCTATTCTATTCCTTATTCTATTCTATTCTATTCTATTCTATTCTATTCTATTCTATTCTATTCTATTCTATTCTATTCTATTCCATTCCTTATTTCTATTCTATTCTATTCTATTCTATTCTATTCTATTCTATTCTATTCTATTCTATTCTATTCTATTCTATTCTATTCTATTCTATTCTATTCTTCATTCCTCCATTCTATTCTATTCTATTCTATTCTATTCTATTCTATTCTATTCTATTCTATTCTATTCTATTCTATTCTATTCCATTCCTTATTTCTATTCTATTCTATTCTATTCTATTCCTTATTTCTATTCTATTCTATTCTATTCTATTCTATTCTATTCTATTCTATTCTATTCTATTCTATTCTATTCTATTCTATTCTATTCTATTCTATTCTATTCTATTCCATTTCATTCCATTCCATTCCATTCTATTTTCTATTCTATTCTATTCCATTCTATTCCATTCCATTCCATTCCATTCCATTCCATTCCATTCCATTCCATTCCATTCTATTCTATTCTATTCTATTCTATTCTATTCTATTCTATTCTATTCTATTCTATTCTATTCTATTCTATTCTATTCCATTTCATTCCATTCTATTTTCTATTCTATTCTATTCCATTCCATTCCATTCTATTCTATTCTATTCTATTCTATTCTATTCCATTCTATTCTTCATTCCTCTATTCTATTCTATTCTATTCTATTCTATTCTATTCTATTCTATTCTATTCTATTCTATTCTATTCTATTCTATTCTATTCCATTCCATTCCTTATTTCTATTCTATTCTATTCTATTCTATTCTATTCTATTCTATTCTATTCTATTCTATTCTATTCTATTCTATTCTATTCTATTCTATTCTATTCTATTCTATTCTATTCTGTAATCTCCGAGGCCAGCAATGCAAAGCCTCAGAGCATTCAAAGAGAAACAGCATCAAACACAAAGAGGGCTCAGCTGGATCAAGGCAGAGCTGAACCTGATGGCCAACTAAGGGTAATTTACTGATAGACAACACACCAGCCGACTGGCATCAGGATGACGGACCTAATCTAGCAGAACTGAGAGTGTGCGTGTGTGTATGTGGTTGTTGGTGTTTAGAAAAGGAGTTTTATAAGCTGTTGGAACATGACTGGTCTCAGCGGGTCTTGGTGGTGACTCCCGTTAATCAAGCTCCTGGCTACAGCACTTTCCTGGCTGGTGTGCTTCAGCTCTTTGTCTCCTTGGAAGGTGTGCTCTCAGGGAGTCTGCTTGGGTGTGTAGGAAACCAGAACACAACTCTGAGATAAGCCTGCTGGATTTACTTGCTGACCTTGAAGTGGAAATGAACTGCTTTTCCTGAAGCCACAGCTGAATGTGTTGCAAAACCCCTTTTTTTCTCTTCCAGAACGATAAAAAAAGACCATCGGCATCCTGTCCCCAGGATCCGTGTCTCTCTCTCTCTCTCTCTCTCTCTCTCTCTCTCTCTCTCTCTCTCTCTCTCTCTCTCTCTCTCTGTTATTTTAGGATAGGGCTGCACAATTTGTGTGTGTGTGTGTGAGCCGAGAGAGTGATGCTCGGTGAGGAGAGGGGCGCCGGAGCCGTGCTCGAAAGAAAGTCGATGTGAAAGGCGGGCAAGGGCGAAATTTCATTTTATTTCATTTAAATCTAATTCAATAGAATTCCATTAATATGATAGCTCCCTCCACATTTTCCACACTTTCCAGGGCTGTGCAAAGCTTCCCTGGTATAATTCAAAAGCAATTTGTCTGAATCACCAAATTGATTCGGTACATGGAAAGGAAGAAAGTGAAGTAGTTTCGGCACTTTGAGGCAGGTCCGGAGAGAGTGGTTAAAAAAAGTAAAGATGGCGGCTGCAGCCCAGCCCTTCTGCCCTCCCGTTTCCATGTGTGTTGCCGTATCCACACACACACGCACACACACACACTTTTACTATACCCAAGGGACTCTTTGAACGGAGTCATACATTTGAATGAGACGGTGGTTGGTTTTTTTATACTTTATTTATTTACCTGGATATAAAAGATTAAGCCTTTAAGGTTGGATGGCACGTAATCGATCAGTCAGTCAAGATGAGCCCCCTCCCCCGATCCCACTCAAAACTTTTAAAATGGGAGGGTTGCCTTAGATTCAGGAGCGGCCCAAGGTCATCCTGTGAGCTTCCATGGCTGGTCGCAGCCTACAAGCTGGCTCCAGAGCCTTCATCACTGCCCCACTCTTCCACTTGGGCTGAAAAGGGAGGACTGACTCAGAATCCCACAAGGAGCTTCAGAATCTGCTGCCAGACCATCCCCTTAAACTGACATTGCCCTCCACAACCCTCCACATGTTTTCCATAATGAAAAGCTTGGAGAAAGAGAGTTGTTTACACATTTATTTGCCTTTTACCCAGGAGCTGAAGATGGCATTGCACAGGACTTCTGCTTCCTGTTTTCTTCCACAACAGCCCTGTGAGGTAGTTTGGGCAGAGAAAGGGTAACCATCCCAAAGAACTTCTAGGGTTGAAGGGTGGACAAGGAGTCTGGCTCTCCCAGTAACAATAGCACCTAGACTTATATACCGCTTCACGTTGCTTTACAGCCCCTCTCTAAGAGGTTTACAGAGTCAGCCTGTTGTCCCCAAGAATCTGGGTCCTCATTTTACCGACCTCGGAAGGACAGAAGGCTGAGTCAACCTTGAGCCGGTCAGGGTCGAACTGCAGGCAGTAGGCAGAGGGAAGGAAGGAAAGAAGGAAGGAAGGAAAGAAGGAAGGAAGGAAGGAAGGAAGGAAGGAAGGAAGGAAGGAAGGAAGGAAGGAAGGAAGGAAGGAAGGAAGGAAGGAAGGAAGACTTATGTACCACTTCACAGTGCTTTGGAGCCCTGTTTGCCCCCAACAACCTGGGTCCTCATTTTACCGACCTCGGAAGGACGGAAGGCTGAGTCAACCTTGAGCCGGTCAGGGTCGAACTGCAGGCAGTAGGCAGAGGGAAGGAAGGAAGGAAGGAAGGAAGGAAGGAAGGAAGGAAGGAAGGAAGGAAGGAAGGAAGGAAGGAAGACTTATGTACCACTTCACAGTGCTTTACAGCTCTCTCTAAGCAGTTTGCAGAGTCAGCCTGTTTGCCCCCAACAACCTGGGTCCTCATTTTACCGACCTCGGAAGGATGGAAGGCTGAGTCAACCTTGAGCTGGTCAGGGTCGAACTCCTCGCAGTCGGCAGAATTAGCCTGCAATACCCGCGTTCTAACCACTGCACCACCACAGCAATCTGACAGCACAACATCACACCGGCTCTCTACTTTTCTCATTTTCCTAAGTACCAGGAGAGTTTGGGGAGGGTCCTCCTTAACCAGGGACTTGGCATGAGAAGTCTTTCTCCTGCATTCCAGACAGAAGGTCGTCTTCAAAGGTCCTCTAGGGTTGATCTAAGAAAGTGGGCCGGTTCCTTGAGGACGAGGCAGGCCCGCAGAGAGTCATCTGGGGATGTCAAGGTCAACCCAAGACTCTGAAATTAGGCCTAGCAGTCAACTGGCCAAAGTGCAGACCTTTCAGTCTGGACATCAGAAGATCCCCGTGCTTTGCACCTACGAGGTCTGAGCTGCCACAGGGGCTTTTCCACATGAGGATCTGCAGGAGAAACGCCAGTGTGGGGAGCCACATGTCCTCCCGGAAGCCTCCCTTTGCGCTGAATGGAAGGGTGGGCAGCCCAGGAAGCTGCAGGTCCCGGAGTCCATTGAGAGGGGGATGAAAAGTGGATGGAATGGGACAACCCACTGCGGCCAACTCACCACGGCCAAATCAACCGAGGAGAACTTGCCATGGCCAAATGGCCATGAGACCATTCACAGCAGGAAAATTTAACAATCCAGTTAATTAAAATAAATAATTATTTTAATTTTTGTCCTTCACATTTCACTTTGTCCCTCCTTTGGCATCCTTTCTTTAATGATTCTATTCCGCCATTTCTTTGATATTAGTGTACAGTAACTTTTGTCCTGTGGTGAATTGTCCCTCAGTGAGTTGACCGTGGTGAGTGGGCCAAGGCGTGTTGCTCACAATGAATTGTCATGACCCAAACGTTGTGGTCCTCTGAAGATCAGTTTAGATCTTCCAGTATCTGAGGGGCTGCCACAAGGCAGAGGGGGGCAGGTTGTTCACCAAAGGGAATGACGAGAAACAACGGTTGGAAACTGATCAAAGAGAGAAGCAACCTGGAACTAAGGAGAAACTTCCTGATAGTGAGGATAATTAACCAGTGGAACAACTTGCCTCCAGAAATCGTGGGCGCTCCATCACTGGAGATTTTTAAGAAGAGACTGAACATTCATCTGTCTGGGATGGTACAGGTTCTTCTGCTTGAGCAGGGGGCTGGACTAGATAGAAGACCTCCAAGGTCCCTTCCAGTTCTACTCTATTCTATTCTATTCTATTCTATTCTATTCTATTCTATTCTATTCTATTCTATTCTATTCTATTCTATTCTATTCTATTCTATTCTATTCTATTCCATTCCATTCCATTCCATTCCATTCCATTCCATTCCATTCCATTCCATTCTATTCTATTCTATTCTATTCTATTCTATTCTATTCTATTCTATTCTATTCTATTCTATTCTATTCTATTCTATTCTATTCCATTCCATTCCATTCTATTCTATTCATTGAAGCTTTGGCCCTACGTAGGCAAGCCTTCAATTCCCATGGTGGGTCCTTCACGATAGCCAAATTAATGAGACACATGACAAGCACATTTCTCTGGGCGAAGCAACTAGTGACAAAAGGCTGCCTTCCCTTTTATTCCCTGTTACAATGGGCGGTTACACAATGCATCACATGGTTACAAACAGCCAATGACAATGTTATACTCTGTAGCCAATGACAAGGCTACACTGCAGAGTCACCCTGTGGCCAATGGATTCAAATCTTGGTACAACGTCCATCCACCTATTAGCCCCTTATTTCCTGTCCCTAGGCCATATGGCCTTGTCTTTTGTTCCAGAGCACATGGCCTGTGGCTCTGCTGTGGGCAATGGACTCCATCTCTTGGCTCCGCCTCCATTTCCTGTTGCTCCAAAACAGCATGGTAAAGTCACATGGTAGTCTTTGTCCCAAGCCTCATGCATCACAACATATTACAACAATTCATTCTGAATTCTATTCTATTATATTTCCTATTCCTTATTCTAGAGTAGAATAGAATAGAATAGAATAGAGTAGAGTAGAGTAGAGTAGAGTAGAGTAGAGTAGAGTAGAGTAGAGTAGAGTAGAGTAGAGAGTAGAAGCGTAACAGAGTTGGAAGGGACCTTGAAGATCTTCTAGTAGTCCAAGCCCCTGCTGAGGCAGGAGATCCTAGACCATTAATTGCTACTGAGTCCATGAATTCCTTCTGATAGTCAACAAGTTCCTCAACCCACCTGATTTTATTAAAATTATTATTTCATAGATTTATGCAATAAGCTAAAGAGAACCTCTAGGGTCGTCCAGTCCAACCACCTGCTTGGTGTACAACCCACTAAAACATGTCACCCACCTCTGTTTGGAGACACGTAGTAAAGAGAAAGATGCCCCTTTGAGAGAGAGACTATTCCTCAGGTTGACAACTCCAGCCATCATTTTGAACATATAACCAGGGCTCTGCTTCCCTGCAGTTTCAACCTACTAGTTGAACCCCTCACTGCGATCCATTTAGATGTGTTTAATTAAAGTGGGATTAAAATAGGGACTTGGTATGCTGCCAAGAAAATGTTAATCTCCAATAGGGATGTACAGCATTTTAGATTTGGAGACAAAACTATCTCTGGGACTGAATTTAGCAGGTATTTGCAGCTCCTTAAAGCGGCTGCAGCTTTACTTGTGTTGAAAGAAATAATCAGGTCCAGTTCCAAGATGGGAATAAAATGGAGGCTGCTTTTGAAAGAAGATTCCTGTTTATTGATGAGCAGAACCAGCAACAACATGCAGTTCTGGGATAGCTGATCAAATGGCTGAGTGAGTGGATGGATCTGTATAGGGTTCTGATTGAGATGCTCCAGGGGGTTGTGCAATGTAGTGAGCCTGGTGATGGATTAACCCTACTATGTCCTAAAAGTCATGCCCTGTCCTTAGAATTTGGGTAGGGAAATGTAAATTCTTAATCCCATCAGCTGTGGGGGCTGAAGGTGTTTTGTTTATGAATAGATTGGCCCAATCTTTCTTAATGGATCTCCTAAAGACTGGCCTCTTCGTGTTTTCGCTTGAGGCTGGGGCTGCCTTTGTTATCCTTTAGGGGAAAATATTCTATCCTGCCTTTTTTTTAATAGTCTCCAAAATATTTCATTCTCGGGGGGGGGGGAAGGGTGCTGACTTCCTACACTTGGCTGTGCCTGGCTGCCCCCCACAGCTGCAGCAGGACCCCTAGGGAAAAAAAAACCCATTTGATCTTATAAGGGGCTGTTCATGCTCCAAATCACTTCTTCCCCACCAGATCCAAACTGTTGCACAGTCATAACAATTTACCATAATCTGGGGACATAAAAGGCAATGGTAGCTTTGTTGAAGAAAGCCCACAGTGGGATAACACTCTGGATGAATCAAGATGACACAAAAGAGTATTTGTGGGCTCTGAATTCTTCAGAACTGTTTCCTCAGGAAAGGCGGTGCTAAAAACCAAGGACAGGGCGCAACATTTCATCAGAAGTTTGAACTCTGGAATCTGCCATTTAAGTCCTACTCTGAGTGGTATTTGCGGACTGGATGCAGAGCGTGCATGGAATTGGTGCCAATTTTCACCTACCGTAGGATGCAGCAAGAATGAAAACACAGCTTTCCCTCCCAGCTTTGAAAAAAGAACAAATGCTTTCAGTCATAATTCGCTTCTCACCACCAGGAGACTCAGAGGCTCTTGGACTGAGGAGGAAGGAGGAAAAAAGAAAAAGCAAAGAAAACATAACATCCTTCAGCAAAGTAAGAGCACAATTTCAGTGTCAACTGCTCACAGAGTCCCAAGTTATGTAATGCCATAGAATTGTGACACCAGGGGCTGCCCCAAAAAAGAGGGAGTCAAGCTATTTTCCAAAGCCCCTGAAGGCAGGACAAGAAGCAATGGATGGAAACTCATCAAGGAGAGAAGAAACCTGGAACTAAGGAGAAATTTCCTGACAGTCAGGAACAATCAGTCAGTGGAACAACCTGCCTCCAGAAGCAGTGAATGTTCCAACACTGGAAATTTTTAAGAAGAGACTGAACAGCCATTTGTCTGAAATGGTATAGGGTTCCCTGCCTGAGCAGGGGGTTGGAGTAGAAGACCTCCAAGGTCCCTTCCAGTTTTATTATTATGGATCATCGCACAGTCAGCCAGATGTTCAGACTGGATTTGGCCTTTTTGTCTACCAATCGAGTCCTTCCCAAGGACCTGGGATAGGCAGATGTGGATGTTTGATGGTATTACAGATATTGTCACAGAACGGAAGCAGTTCCTAGTAAGGCTGCCTTTTGCAATTGACTAATGGCGAATTTGTCAATGCCAGCGGTGTTCAAGTGGTGCTCCAGTTGTTTTGGGATTGCACCCAAGGCACCTATTACTATTGGTACCACTCTTGCTTGCCTTTGCCACAGTCTTTCTATTTCTATTTGTAGGTCTTTGTATTTTGTTATCTTGTCCAGTTCTTTCTCGTCTATTCTGCTGTCTCCAGGCACTGCCACATCCACTATCCAGACTTTTTTGTCTTTTTTTATCGACAATTGTTAAGTCCGGGGTGTTATGTTGCAGGTGCTTGTCTGTTTGAATTCTGAAGTCCCAGAGCAGTTTAACTTTATCATTTTCTATGACTTTCTTTATTTTATGATTATATTTTTTTATTATTGTTGTTGTTGTTGTTGTTGTTATATAATGCCATGTGGTGCTCATGAAACCTTAGAGAGAGCCCCATAATGCAAAAGAACCCAGCTCGGGATCACCCAAGAAAGGGGGGGGAGGATTCCGCTTAGCCCAAGAACCTGTGATGAGGAGATAGGTAGTAATACACATACAGGAAAGGGGAGTAGGAAGAGGATGGATGTTGATGTTAAGGATATGTTTGGAATACAGTCCAATCAGCTAGGAGACAGATGCAAACGTTGATTAACCTTATATAAGCATCTCTCATTGACTAGCACTAAACCCTGACGATGTCAGTAGTTTTCCGACAAAAGCTTGGTTATTTATTAAATTTTTTCTAGTTGAATTTTTCCTGGTGTTCATGTTTGGTTCGTCTTTATAGTATGGATATACCCAGGAATCGTGTTTTTACTGATATTATTGACATACACAAATTTATATATATATATATTTACTCTCCAGCATCCTTTTTCCTGAAGGACAATAAAGGATTCACTTCCTAGGCCAATTTGAGAAATAAGTCTCTTAGTCAATACATTTTTTTATTTTCTTTGGATTCTAAAATACTCCCGTGAACACTGCCAGAATTGTTCAGCAGCAGCTTAAACAAAAATGAAATTCAATGGTGGAAAAAAAGGAAGGTTCTACATTTACGCAAGAAAAACCAAATGCAGAGGTATAGTATCTGGCTCAATAGTAGCAACTATGAGAGGGATCTCGGAGTCCTACAGGACAATAACTTCATTATGAGCCAGCCATGTGCTGCAGCTGCCAAAAAAGCCAACACAGCAGTAGGGTGCATTAACAGAGGGATAAAATGAAGATCAAGTAACAGTACTACTTT
This sequence comes from Bothrops alternatus, assembly GCA_034064705.1. Lineage (NCBI taxonomy): Eukaryota > Metazoa > Chordata > Lepidosauria > Squamata > Viperidae > Bothrops > Bothrops alternatus. The sequence continues at coordinate 45,114 of JARGCV010000190.1, read as the reverse complement.
ATAAATCCTTAGTACAGCCACTCCCGGAATACTGCATCCAGTTCTGGTCACCACATTATAGAAAAAGATGTTGAGACCCTGGAAAGAGTCCAGTGAAGAGCAACTAGGATGATTAGGGGTCTGGAGGCTAAAACATATAAGGAACGGTTGCTAGAATTGGGGATGTCTAGTTTAATGAAGAGAAGGACGAGGGGGGACATGATAGTAGTGCTCCAGTATCTGAGGGGCTGCCACAAAGAGGAAGGAGTTACGTTATTCTCCAAAGCACCAGAGGGCAGGACAAGAAACAATGGATGGAAACTAATCAAGGAGAGAAGCAACTTGGAATTAAGCAGAAACTTCTTAACAGTGAGGACAATTAACCGGTGGAACCGCTTTCCTTCAGAAACTGTGGGTGCTTCATCACTGGAGGTCTTTAAAAAGAGACTGGATAGTCATTTGCTTGAGCAGGGGGCTGGACTAGAAGACCTCCAGGGTCCCTTCCAGCTCTATTTTGATTGATTGATCACTCCTCGTCCTGTGGGAAAATTGAAGTATGCCTGCTGGTCCTATCAGAGCTCAATGTCCATGCTAACATAGTTGTTGTGTCAACTGGCCTATTGTGTGGGGAAACTCCCCAACTCCTCCGCATACTTACGGGACCGTCTTCTGCCACATACTTCCCTTCGACCGGTGAGAGTGCACAGGGTCGGCCTCCTCCGGGTCCTGTCAGTGAAACAATGTCGTCTGGTGGGTCCTAGGGGGAGGGCCTTCTCTGTTGTGGCACCCACCCTCTGGAACCAACTGCCCCCTGAAGTCCGTATTTCTCCCACTCTCCCGGCCTTCTGAAAGGATCTTAAGACCTATCTTTGCCGGCAGGCCTGGGGATGATTGTGACTGTTGTGTGAATGATGAATGAGTGTTGGTTTTTATTTTTAAATGTTCTTTTAATTGGATTTGATATAAATATTGTTTGTATATGTTGTAAGCCGCTCCGAGTCTTCGGAGAGGAGCGGCATATAAATGTAAACAATTAAATTAAATTAAATTAAATTAAATTTTGACTTTCCCTTCTGTTCTCCTTTTCAACCCTTTTCTGAGGCGGGGGACTGGCCTGGGATGGCTTGCTTTGCTTTGGCAGCCCATGACAAATTGTTCTGACATTTCGCACTATGAGCTGTCCTATTTGCCAAAATGATCCCAATTCTAATCCAGAGAGAACATTTTCAGCATCGATCGGCTCGGGGACAGAGACGTCACCATTTATTCCTGGAAGGTTTTGCAAAACTGCACCTTCCTGCAGAAGGAAGCAGGCTTAGGAACAATCACTGGGTGGCCTTCTTGGGGCTTTTCCGCGTCTCCAAGGCTAGCACAGCCAAGCCAAATGATATAATGCCATTTAGGGTTACAAAACATCACCGGTATGACAAAAAGAAACACCCGACCCAATGCCGGGGGTCAGGAACTCAACACACCTGTGTTCCAGGATTTCCCCTACTACCCCATCCTGGCCTGCACATCTTGCCCAATTACATTAAAATGAAGTTTTACGGCGTGAGAATGTTCAGCTGCACAAAGTTTCATGGATCGCACACAAGATTTCTGAATTCTGACGGGGATTTGCGTTACAGCAAAGCGAAAGCACCCCAAATATGCCAACATCCCTTCTCTTCTCCAACAGAATGGCAGGACCTGTCTGTGCCTCCATCCAAGCCTGACTCCGAGGAAGACATGGAGTTCCCTGTGGAGGCCCAGGAGGGGGTGTCTGTGGTTTCAGAGGACTGTAGGGAGGAGCAGACTGAGGCAGGCCAGGGCCCTTCAGGTTTGGAACAGGGAAGGCAGAGTTCAGGCGAGGAGCAAGCCCCCCCCACCTGATCCTAGAGCAGTGGTGGCGAACCTATGGCACGGGTGCCAGAGGCGGCACTCGGAGCCCTCTCTGTGGGCACACGTGCCATTGCCCCAGCCTTGCTCCCCTCATGACCCCCTCCTCTTCAGCAGCCCCCTGAAGGAGAGTCGCCCCTGAGCGTGGCCCACGCGGAGCAGCGCAGCCAAGGACATGGCAGCCAGGCAGTGTAGACAAGACTCTGCCCTCACACCCCATCCCGCACAGTTGATGCTGCAGGGCGTGGGCAGAGGGCGTGACCGCCATAGCGCTGCTGGGCTGCCTGGGCAATCTGCAGCGGGCCCTGGAGGTGGTGAGTGGCCCTGTGGGCAGGCGGGGTGGGTGATGGGGGCCAGAACGGGGGCAAGTCAGGGGGAGGAGCGGGGGCAGGGCCAGTTTTGGGGCACTCGGTCTCTAAAAGGTTCGCCATCACTGTCCTAGAGCAAGGAGAGCAGAGAGGAGGAGAGAGCAACAGAGGCAGGCTCAATTGCTTGGGAGGAGAGCATCCAGCCCCACTCCACAAGGAACACCTGGGGATTAGGATTGAAGGAGATGCTGCAGGGTGGGGCATTTACCGGGAACAAACGTGGTATCTTGAGATAGTTGTGAATTGTGCTCTTGTCTACGTTTAACCTGGACACTTTGAATTCCGGACCAGTTTGTTTCCTGCTTCACAACCACAGACCACATTCTCGAATCTCTCCTTGCAGTTTGCAATTTGCAGTTTGCAGGCAAGCTGAGAGTTAAAAAGGGCTCTTTGCGTTTTCTTGTTATCTGGCTTGTCTTGAGAATATTGTAAACTTCCCTGGCTGTAATGGGTGAACTCTTGCCAACATATGTGGGAGCTTTTGGGCAACACTGGTAGTGATTAAACGACCGTTGCTCTTGCCAGCCGACTACTTTGCCTCTGTTCGGAACCCTGGGTCATCACAGGACCCTAAGGTGGACCTTGCTGTAATTGCTTGGGAATTAGGGAGGGGGGTTGTCTTCGGAGAGAAAGCAGACTCCATCCCAGCCAGAGTTAAAGGTCTTGTTGCAGGTTCCAAGCTGTTCCAAGCAAAGCTGCCTTCTGCAGTTGACTAATGGTGATTTTGTCAATGACGATGATATTCAAGTGGTGCAGATTAGGAGACAAATGCCTTCTGACCTCCCAGGCTATTGGTGAGAGAGGGACTCAACCTAAGTCACCCAGGTAAATTTCATGCCTAAGAGAGAGCTAGAACCTTGCCCCCACCACTCATCCAGCCCCTTAACCATAACTCTATGCTGGTGTGTGGGTACGTTCAACACTAAGGCAGGGAGAGGGGGACTGGCCCAAAGCCTCTGAGGAGCTTTACAGCAGAGGGGAAGCTGGAACCTGGCTCTCCCTGCTCCCAGTCCAGTATTTTCACCACTGGACCACACTGGAGGTCATATATAGGCATGGGCATAGGCCTAGATATTGTCATGGCTGCATCTCACCTATCCAAACTTCATGAGCTGACAGCCTGACACTAGCAACGGGGGAGGGAGAGGGAAACGTTGGAGTGCAAGGAAGAAAGGGGAAGGATGGAAGCCCAGCTGAGTGGTGTGAGAAGCTACAGCCAGCCAAAGTCAGCTCTTAACATGCAGATCTGGGAACCGAGAACCTGCTTCCTGAACAATGTACAAGCACCTGATTGGACATTTGCAGAGAACTGAGGGAGGAAATTTTCCATTGTGTTGTTTGTGTGGGAAAACCTGAGATTCAGCTTAATGTCAACCATCCCACTCAGTCATCTAGCAAAGAAAAACTCCTGGCCATTTGTTTTGGCAAGAGTATACTGTGTTTCCCTGAAAAATAAGACGGGGTCTTATATTAATTTTTGCTCCAAAAGATTCATTAGGGCTTATTTTCTGGTTATTGGGGAAATACAGTACTAAATGCATCCATCTGGCTGATGATCTTAACAGGGGCTTATTTTGGGGGGTAGGGCTTATATCACGAGCATGCTAGGGCTGATTTTCCAGTTAGATCTTATTTTGGGGAAAACATGGTACTTTGCTGAAGCTGAAATGATTACAGAAGCAGCGTGAGCTGGCACAGGTATAGGCATGAATTGAATAATCCTGACTGAGTCTAGTACCCTGAACTATAAGGAACCTTGGCGTGTGTACTATGTGTATATTTGTAGTTTGTGTGTGAAAGAGCGGATGGCTGGAGGGGAGGGAGGAAGGATAACTCATTAATCTCTAGATTATGCATTTAAAGCCCATGAGCAAATTTGTACTTCTGATTCCTCTTTGGCCATTTCCTTGCTTTGCTAAGAACAGCCGTCAGCTTGGAAAATTTAAACAGAGAAATCCAATCACCACTAATCTGTCTACAAATACACATAGAGGGGAACAAATTTACAAAGGTTGCTTCTGCCTTGGTCCTTTGCCATATTGGAAGGCTGTCAAAAGACCTGCTGTAGCTCTTCCCAAGCATCTCCTCCGTTTCCTGGAACTGCCATTTTCCTACAATTCTCCTATGGCCCTCCCCCTCCCCCCCAGTACAACTACAGGTTGTCCTCGACTTACCACAGTTCATTTAGTGACTGTTCAAAGTTACAGCGACACTGAAAAAAATGACTTATGACTGTTTTTCAGTTACGACCTTTGCAGCATCCCCATAATCAGGGGTAGGCAACCTTGACTCTTTTATGACTGGTGGACTTCAACTCCCAGAATTCCTGAGACAGCCATGCTGAGGGGACAGGGAGAGTTTTCCAAGCTGAGCCATGCTGGCTCAGGAATTCTGGGAGTTGAAGTCCACCAGTCATAAAAGAGCCAAGGTTGCCTACCCCTGGCCTAGGCCTAGGCCGCTTTATGACTGGTGGGCTTCAACTCCCAGAATTCTTGAGCCAGCCATGCTGAGGGGAGAGGGAGAGGTTTCCAAGCTGAGCCAGGCTGGCTCAGGAATTCTGGGAGTTGAAGTCCATGAATCATAAAGTGACCTAGGCCTAGGCTAGAGGTAGGCAACCTTGGCTCTTTTATGACTCGTGGACTTCAACTCCCAGAATTCCTGAGCCAGCCTGGCTCAGCTTGGAAACCTCTCCCTTTCCCCTCAGCATGGCTGGCTCAGGGATTATGGGAGTTGAAGTCCACGAGTCATGAAGGGGACCATAGTTCCCCCATGCTGGCTCAGGAACTCTGGGAGTTGAAGTCCACAAGTCATAAAAGAGGCAAGGTTGCCTATCCCTGCCCATAATCACGTGATCAAAATTCAAATGCTTGGCAACTGACTCATACTCATGACGGTTGCAGTGTCGCAAGAGCATGTGATCCCCGTTTGCGATCTTATGACAAGCAAAGTCATAAGATTCACTTTACAACCATATTACTAGCTTGACAACTGCGGCAATTCACTTAACAACTGTGGCAAGGAAGGTCCTAAAACGGGACAAAACTCAACTTAACAAATGTCTCACTTAGCAACAGAAATTTTGGACTCAGTTGTAGTGGTAAGTTCAGGACTGCTTGTAAGGGAGATTTCTGCCTGTTGTTGTTTCTTGGCCCAAATGTTGTACACTTTGTTGTTGTTGTTATATGCAAAGTCGTGTCCGACCCATCGTGACCCCATGGACGACGTTCCTCCAGGCCTTCCTGTCCTCTACCATCTTCTGGAGTACATTGAAGCTCACACCTGCTGCTTCAGGGACTCCATCCAGCCACCTCCTTCTCCATCGTCCCCTCCTTCTCTTGCCCTCCATCTTTCCCAGCATCAGGCTCTTCTCCAGTGAGTCCTTCCTTCTTCTCCTTAGGTGGCCAAAGGACTTGAGTTTCCACTTCAGGATCTGGCCTTCTAAAGAGCTGTCGGGATTGATCTCCTCCAGGACTGATCGGTTGGATCACCTAAAGCAGTTTGTCCAGCCTGTCCCAGCTTGGGCATTCAGGAAAGAAAGACCCTCCTTGACTCCATTTGTGGTGAAAAGTATTCCTTTACTGAAGCCCAGTGGTTACAGCGTAGCAAAGCCAGATCTGAGGAATTCCAGCTTAACCACAGCAATTTTCCCTTCTCCCGGGCCCTCCTGTCTTGGTCATCTTTGTGGTGTCCAGTAAGGTTCCAGTTAGGTATTTTGGTAACAATTTCACATTTTGGTCTCTCTGGAATGGGTGTTTCGCATTCCGTTCCCAGGATTGAGTCCCTGGATCTTTCAACTGTTGTCTCTGAATGGCACCCCTGCTTGCTGTCACCCCCCCCTCCTTACCTTCCCATCGCCTCTCCCCACCTTTTATGGCAGGCTACTATGAAAGTGAAGGGAAGCAGGGCTAAAGCCTTGGGCCCACAGACTGAATGCCTCAGGCCTAGAAGACCGAGACACAAGACATCCTAGGCATCAGCTACTGAGAAGATACTTCGTGGTCTAAACCACACTTTCTGAGACCATATCTTGGGTTTGTCGTAATCTTTGACAGGTTTTAAGGTGGGAAGGTTAGCTGAGAAATCGGACATGGGGCTGCATTTTTCGTGTCCAGCTTTTGACTGGACTGGACTAAAAACTAAAGAACTTAGAATTCATTTCAGGAGGAAGAGAGATGTGCATCTACCATTGTACATAAATGATGTGGAGGTGGAGAGGGTGGGTTGTTTTAAATTTTTGGGCGCTTATATCTCGGAGGACCTCTCCTGGTCTATGAATGTTAACATGCTTGTGAAGAAGGCACAGAAGAGGCTGTACTTCCTGAGAATGCTCAGGACTGATAAATCTATCTCAACATCTACTTCTGCCCTACTATCACAGCACCATTGAGAGTGTCCTGACATATGGCATTCTTGCATGGTATGGGAGCAGCTCTGTAGCAGACAAAAAAGCTCTACAGAGAATTATTAAAATTGCCCAGAATATTATTGGACTCCAGCTACCAGCCCTGGACAACATCTTTGAATCTCGTTGTTTGAGGAAGTTGCGTAACAGAGATTCTTCCCATCCTGCTTACAATCTCTTTGGACTGTTGCCTTCTGGCAGAAGATATAGAACATTTAAAACTCGGACCACCCGTTTTCTGAATAGTTTTTATTCCAGAGCTATAATTGCACTTAATAATGAACCAAAGGGACATCATCAGTGAACTGTTGGATAGTACTACTTGGTCTGTTGGGTGGGTGTTGGGTGGTTTAAGGGTGGGGAATTTGTGGTGGGTGGGAGTGTGTCTGGGGACTATGTGTGTGGGACCTGGTCTTTGGGTGTCATGTAAATTTCGTTGTATGTGTGTACTGCGTATACACAGACAACGACAATAAATTATTATTATTGTTGTTGTTGTTGTTGTTGTTGTAAAAGAAATTCTCCAGGCATTAGATGTGCTGGTTGTTAGATGTGCTACCCTTGTATCTTGGGCTGCCCCATTTCTGCTCAGTCTTGTCAGGAAAGAAGCCCCTTTCCTGGGGTCAACGAAAGGACAAAGAAGGATTGCTGGGCAGGGTGTGAACTGTTGCACAGACAAAGTCTCAAAATGCCACTTTCACAACCCGAGATCAGTTGAAGTTAATGAAAGCAGTGCAACTGTTATGAGCACAGATAATGAAGACTACAGGCCAATTAAAAGAGCTGTTGAGGCCAATTAGAGCTACTTTCAAAGATCTATTTATCTAGAGCTAATCTGTTATTTGGCTAATTACTCCTTGCCTGGCTGTTGAGTTCCCATCCCACACTGTGTGGTTGGTGCAGTGCCATTCTCTCAACTCTTGGCAGAGCAGGTGCCAATAAGGTTGGAGCAATACAAATTTCTAAGATATGAATTGTTGCTGGGGAGACAAAATCTCTTTGGGCTACAGCACTGCTTTATACAGAGGAATCACATCCTTAGGCCCCAATAATTCCAGCTGAAGGAAGAGCTGTACCTGGAAATTCCAGTAGGGACCTCAACCTGGGAGCTTGGAGACCAGCTACTCTTTAAGTAGATACGTCTTCCCGAACTGGGACCTTCCAGATGGGATGACGTTGATCTCTAATCCTGGACCAAGCAATGCAAAACAAGACAGCCAGGCAATTCTAAATTTGATATGCTTTATTGACCTGTTGCCACTCATAACAGCCAGGAATCAGGGGAGTAATTAGCCAGAGCAATTGACTAGGAAGTTAAGCTAGGAGCAACTACAAGCATAGAGAGATCAGACTCAGAGACCTAAGAGTGTGTCGACTCTACAACAAACCTGACTTGCCTCAAGAATGGGAGGGGGTGCAGAGGATTTCTGCTAGTGTAAACATTTCACTGTCCCATGGGAACCAAGGTCATTTCTGTCGGTTAGGTGAGGGTGTGGGTGAGCATTTGGTTAGAAAGCCTGCCAACATATAGCTGGTTGCAAAGCACTGGGGTGTGAAGTTTAAAAGTGTATCTCTTTAGTGGGGATTCCAGACTTGGTTTCACTTTGGACCGTGCCGATATTATGAAGCCAATAAACATGTTCTTTGAGGAAACCTCTAGCCTCGGAGTTCAGAATAGAATAGAATAGAATAGAATAGAATAGAATAGAATAGAATAGAATAGAATAGAATAGAATAGAATAGAATAGAATAGAATAGAATAGAATAGAAGAGGTCTTGGAAGAGGTCCTTGGAGGTCTGCTAGTCCAGCCTCCCGCCCCGCTCAAGCAAGAGACCCTATACCATTTCAGACAAGTGACTATCCAGTCTCTTCTTAAAAACTTCCACGATTTCTGGTGGCAAGCGGTTCCACTGGTTAATTGTCCTCACCATTAGGAAGTTTCTCCTTGATTCCAGGTTGCTTCTCTCTTTGATCAGTTTCCAACCGTTGTTTCTCGTCCTACCCTCTGGTGCTTTGGAGAATAGTTTGACCCCCTCTTCTTTGTGGCAGCCCCTCAAATACTGGAATGCTGCTATCATGTGACCTCTGTTTCTTCTTTTCTCTAGACTAGACAAACCCAAATCCTGCAGCTGTTCTTCATAGGTTTTAGTCTCCAGGCCTTTGATCATCTTAGTTGCTCTTCTCTGAACTTTTTCCAAAGTCTCAACATCATGACAAGGTGTCTGTAACACTCCAGGTTTGAAGCACCAGACAAGACCATGCACCAGTCAAGCCAAGGTTCCAGTTTCAGGAACAAGAGGAACGAAGAACCAGAGAGCTGTTTCCAAGGGGATCTTCCAGACTAGAACACCACAATCTAGTGTGGCTTGATTAGAAGTGTTGCTACCCTCCTCTCAAAGAGATGTTTGCGCAAGTCTTCATTCATTTGATTTGATTTATTTGTATTTATTTTTCGCACTTCTGTACTGGCCCTCTCTCTCAAACAGGGACTCTGGTATATGCCAGAAGATTCTTGGGAGGGATGCCTGCCATACCTTGAACTCTCTTGATCTCTGAACTATCTCTGATCTGCTGAGGCTCATGATCTCCTAGAGGCAGTGTCTCTTCAAGCTAATGGCCTGCCTGATCTGCCTCTCCAGCCTCTGAATCAGAGGAATCACCCAAGACCAAAAGAGCACTTCAGTTTTGTGTGTGTGTGTGTGTGTGTGTGTGTGTGTGTGTGAATGGAGTTAACATGAAGGCTGCAGAAGACTGCAGTAGACAATACCGGGATGGTGGAGGTATCTGCGTTCAACGTAGGGAGACGTATATCCAATCCAATTGGAAATGAACTGCTATGCTGATGACCCTGCCTGGGTTGAATTCCAGGACCAGAGGCATTGAAAGGAATCAATATTCACAGCAACCCTGAGTTCAGCAGGGATTAGTGGAGGAAACCAGCCAAGGGTTCTGCCCCGCCAAAGGACTGGTGCACCAATTGGTAGCCTGGTGTCTGTGTTTCCAGAAAACAGAGCCAGGATTAATTTTCAGAAGCTGTTTCCTTCCTTGTGGCAGCCTCAGCTGTGATTTTATCTATCAGCTGTTGGATCTGGACCCAGCTCACATCAAGGGAGCCAAGGCACTTTCAGACCTTCAGAAGAAGACAGGGAGCCGTTTGGCTGCTGCAGTTGGGGTTGGACTAGAAGACCTCCAAGGTCTCTTTCAACTCTGTTATTCTATTCTATTCTATTCTATTCTATTCTATTCTATTCTATTCTATTCTATTCTATTCTGTTCTGTTCTGTTCTGTTCTGTTCTGTTCTGTTCTGTTCTGTTCTATTCTATTCTATTTTAGTCTAGTCTAGTCTAGTCTAGTCCAGTCTAGTCTAGTATTATTGTATTGTATTGTATTGTATTGTATTGTATTGTAGTCTAGTCTAGTCTAGTCTAGTCTAGTCTAGTCTACAATCATTCTAGTCTAGTCTAGTCTAGTCTAGTCTAGTCTAGTCTAGTCTAGTCTAGTCTAGTCTACAATCATTCTAGTCTAGTCTACAATCATTCTATTCTATTCTATTCTATTCTATTCTATTCTATTCTATTCTATTCTATTCTATTCTATTCTATTCTATTCTATTCTATTCTATTCTATTCTATTCTCCATCTCTCTCCAAAGAGAGAGTGTCTTCCTTCCCACCAACAGCCCAGAAGAGGATGCCTTGACTCATTTGAACATTTCCTAGGATGCATTGGGTCTTCCAGTTGGACAAAAAGCTGCCCTGAACATACAGACAGCCCAGTTTGGGAATGAAAGCTGGAAATGTTGACAGGGCAAAAATGATTCCTGAAAACATTTGTGCAAATAGTTAGTAATAAAACAAAGCAAATTTTTGTTTAGCATCATGGCTTTTTCCCTCTATTTAAAAAAAACTGCATTAAGTGAAATTGCTAGGGGGAAATATATATTTAGGAAATGCACATATAAAAACTTTTATGTTTGTGTGGTGTGTGTGTGTCTCTGTGTGTGTGTGTCTTCGAGTCACTGTTGAGTCCTGGAAAAGTCTCTGCAGTTTTTTTGGCAAGATTTCAGAAATAGTTTGTCATTGCCTCCTTCCTATGACTGCAAGAGGCTGACTGTCCCAAGGTCACCCAGATGGCTGTGTGGCAAAGGCAGGACTAGAATTCATGATCTCCTGCTTTAATTGCAACATTAAATTGATGAGTTAAATTCATGTAGGATTCAGATTTGCCAGTAATTTGCTCCCATTTCTAAAGCCTTTTTTCCCCTTCAAATGAGACACTGTAAAAGGAAAGAAATGATCCTCTATTATTCCATTTTGAACTTCTGAAATTGGAGGTTGAGCGTAGAGATCATATGTTTTGCAAACATTCACCTGGGGCAGGGGCCAGGGTGTATTTAATATTAGCACCAAGCACTTGCTACTGCTAATGGAAAGAAGTTTGGTATGTGGTTCCCTCCTTCTCCCAGTTGGGTGGCCTTGAGGCAGCGTCTCGAGCAGATATAGCTCTTACTTTCATTTCCCCAAGCATTCCCCCCTTCATTCCCCCTTCCCACAATTCATGGCAGTATAGCAGGAGTCCCCAAGCCCCGGGTCACTGGGAAGGAACTGTTAGGAACCAGGCTGCACAGCTGTAGGTGAGCGGTGGACGAGCAGGTGAAACCAAAACCATCCCCTCCAGTCTGTGGAGAATAGAACAGAGTAGAGTAGAGTAGAGTAGAGTAGAGTAGAGTAGAGTAGAGTAGAGTAGGGTAGGGTAGGGTAGGGTAGGGTAGGGTAGGGTAGGGTAGGGTAGGGTAGGGTAGGATTATGGGATAGAATAGAATAGAATAGAATAATAAAGTTGGAAGGGACCTTGGAGATCTTCTGGTCCAACCCCCTGCTCAGGCAGGATGTCTTCCACAAAGCTGGCCTTCCATGAAATTCGTCTTCCATGAAACTGGTCTCTGATGCCAAAAAGGTTGGGTTTGCAAGGTTGCTTATTACTGTGTATTTGACCAGGTTCTGCAGGTTCTCAAGTAAAGGAGTGGAGCCAAATTGTGTCCTGATTGGGTGGAGGGACAGACCTGAACATTGTCACTTGGGTGACCCAGCAAAGAAGAGTGTGAAGGGCACTAGAAGGGTTTTCCCCAAGACAAACAATTTATTCCCCTCCAATTGAACTTTGTTGTTGTTAATTGTGAAGTCGTGTCCAGCCCATCGTGACTGCATTGACAACGTTCCTCCAGGTCTTCCTGTTCTCTACCATCTTCTGGAGTCCATTTAAGCTTACGCCTCCTGCTTCAGTGACTCCATCCAGCCCCCTCATTCTCCGTCGTCCCCTTCTTCTCTTGCCCTCCATCTTTCCCAGCATCAGACTCTTCTCCAGTGAGTCCTTCCTTCTCCTTAGGTGGCCAAAGGACTTGAGTTTCCACTTCAGGATCTGGCCTTCTCAAGAGCATTCGGGGTTGATCTCCTCCAGGACTGACCGGTTGGATCGCCTTGCAGTCCAGGGGACTCGCAGGAGTCTTCTCCAGCACCAGAGTTCAAAGGCCTCCATTCTTTGTCGCTCAGCCTTTCTTAAGGTCCAACTTTCACTGCCATACATTGCAACTGGGAAAACCATGGCCTTGACTAGATGCACTTCTGTTGGCAGGGTGACGTCTCTGCTTTTTAGTATGCTGAGAGGAATAAACAACCACCGTTTATTCAGCATATTAGTTATGACATAGGCGGTAGTAAAAAAAAACAACAACCTGTTGCATCTGCTGCTCTTGGCTGGGAGAGATTCAAAACAACAAGCCCTGACTTACAACAGGCAGCAGCAGCAGCAGCAGCCGGGCTAGGAAACCAGCAACAAGCCCTGACTTACAACAGGCAGCAGCAGCAGCAGCAGCCGGGCTAGGAAACCAGCAACAAGCCCTGACTTACAACAGGCAGCAGTCCGGTAGCGGCAGCAGCGGCAGCAGCGGCAGCCGGGCCACTAAACCAGCAACAAGCCCAGACTTGTTGTGGAATTGTGGAAGCGGTTATTGTGGCTAACGGGCCTGCTCCGTCGCTGGGTGTTTTCCCCTAAATTGTAAGACTTGTGGGTGAGGCCTTTGTTGCTGCCGCCATTATGTTGAACTTATCTGAAGGCCTTGTCTTTATCTTTGGGACGCTGGGTTCCACAATTATTGTTATTGTTAGTATAATTATTTTGGTTAGTATCATGGTTTTAGAAAGCTCCTGATCTGGACTGGGTATCCATCCAGAGCAATTGTTTGTTAGCTATTGTTTGTCTAAATTTTAAATATTTAAATTTGTTTAATACCATTTTAATTGATTGTTAGATGCTATGAATGATGGGGGGACTGATGTTAGTGGAAAGAATCGGGTTGAATGGATGGTTAGTTTATTGTTTTTAATGTGTTTAGTTTAAAGAATGGGAGAGATAAATTAATGATATGGATGGAGTTGTGGTTGAGTGGAATGAATGTGATGAACTGGCTAGCCTGCCTGGCATGGCAGAGGCGGAGGGGAGGGGAGGGGAGACGCTGGCTCTGGGGTGATAGAGAGCCAAAGTATACCGGTCTTGCTGGGGAGAGGCAGATATGGCGGGAGCCATAGGGTAGGCCATTCCCGGGGAACAAGAGCTCGCTGTCTAAAAGTGATCCCTTGCTCCGACCCTGTGAGTTCAACCCGAAGTACTGGTAATGGGCGAAATCCGGACCCTGGGCTCAGGCTGCTGCTGCTCAATGCCAGGTCGGTTGTAAATAAAGCTCCCCTCATCCATGATCTTCTCCTGGATGAGGAGGCCGACCTCGCATGTGTGACCAAGATCTGGCTGGGCACGGAGGGAGGAGTTCCTCTCTCTGAGATGTGTCCAGCTGGGTTTCAGGTATGGCATCAGCCACGACCCCAGGGAAGGGGGGGAGGAGTGGCTATTATAGCCAAGAAGACTTTTAGCCTACGCAGGCTCGCTGTTTCTGAGATTGCGGGTTGTGAGTTGCTCCTTGTGAAGTTGGACCTAGGGGTTCAGGTGGGCTTGTTGCTCGCATACCTGCCTCCCAGCTGCATGTCAACAGCCCTGCCTGCGCTACTTGAGGGGGTTCTTGGGCTGGCGGTTGAGTTCCCCAGGCTTATTGTCTTGGGGGACTTAAATCTTCCATCGCTCGGCGAATCCTCTGGGTTGGCGCAGGAGTTCATGGCCACCATGGCAACCATGAACCTGACTCAGGTAGTTCAGGGTCCGACTCACGAGAGGGGACACACTCCCGACATGGTATTCCTCTCAGAACAGTTGAGCAATGATCTGAATTTAAGGGGCTTAGATATTTTGCCTATGTCATGGTCAGACCATTTTCTGTTGCGGCTTGTTTTCAAGGCTCCAATCCTCCCCCGCAGGGAGGCGGAACCGATTAGGTGGTTCCGCCCCAGACGTCTGATGGATCCAGAGAGTTTTCAGAGGACGCTTGGGGAAATACCGGATTCTCTCATTCACAGTTCGGCAGAGTCCCTGGTTACGGCCTGGAATATGGCTGCGAAGGGGGCTCTTGACCGGATCGCGCCGCTGCGACCTCTCTGTGGTAGCAGACCCAGGAGATCTCCTTGGTTCACTGAGGAACTCAGGGGGATGAAGCGCCAGAAGAGACGTCTAGAGAAGCGATAGAGGAAAAGTAAATCCATATCTGACCGAACACTTTTAAGATCTTATATCAAGACTTATCAGGTGGCGCTCAAGGCGGCAAGATGCGCGTATCATTCCGCCTTGATTGCATCTGCGGAATCCCGCCCAGCCGCCCTGTTTAGGGTAACTCGCTCCCTCCTTAATCAGGGGGGGTTGATGCACCCTTGCAGGGTAGTGCTGAGGACTTTAATAAGTTTTTCGCGGATAAAATCGCCCAGATTCGGATGGACCTTGACTCCAATTGGAATGCAGTGTCGGCTGATAATGATTCAGTCGAGATGACAGGGACTCGTCTTGATCCTGTTGTGTGGGAGGAGTTTGACCCTGTGGCACCCGATGAAGTGGACAAGGCCATTGGAGCTGTGAGTTTCGCCACCTGTTTATTGGACCCGTGCCCCTCCTGGCTGGTTTCAGCCAGCAGGGAGGTGACGCGGGGCTGGGTTCAGGAGATTGTCAACGCTTCTTTGAGGGAGGGGTCCTTTCCAGCTCCCTGCAAGGAGGCAATTGTGCGCCCCCTCCTCAAGAAGCCTTCCCTGGACCCAGCTGTATTAAACAACTACCGTCCTGTCTCCAATCTTCCCTTTATAGGGAAGGTTGTTGAGAAGGTGGTGTCACTCCAGCTCCAACGGTCCTTGGATGAGGCTGATTATCTGGGCCCTCAACAGTCAGGATTCAGGCTCGGCTACTCCACGGAAACTGCTTTGGTCGCGCTGACGGATGATCTCTGGCGGGCCCGGGATAAGGGATTTTCCACTATCCTGGTGCTACTTGACCTCTCAGCGGCTTTCGATACCATTGACCATGGTATCCTTCTGCATCGACTGGAGGGGTTGGGGGTTGGAGGCACTGTTTTGCAGTGGTTCACCTCCTACCTCACTGGTCGGTCGCAGTCGGTGTTGGCGGGGGGTCAGAGGTCGACCTCTAGGTTCCTCCCTTGTGGGGTCCCTCAGGGATCGGTCCTCTCCCCTCTGCTGTTTAATATCTACATGAAACCACTGGGTGAGATCATCCGACAACACGGGGTGAGATATCATCAGTATGCTGATGATACCCAGCTTTACATCTCCACCCCGTGTCATTTCAGTGAAGCAGCGGAAGTGATGTGCCGATGTCTGGAGGCTGTTAGGGTTTGGATGGGTGCCAACAGGCTCAAGCTCAACCCCGACAAGACGGAGTGGCTATGGGTTCTGCCTCCCAAGGATAATTCAATCTATCCGTCCATCAGCCTGGGGGGGGAGCTTTTGACCCCCTCGGAGAAGGTCCGCAACTTGGGCGTCCTCCTCGATCCACAGCTAAATTTGGAATATCATTTTTCGGCTGTGGCGAGGAGGACATTTGCCCAGGTTCGCCTGGTGCACCAGTTGCGGCCCTATTTGGACCGGGAGTCTCTTCTCACAGTCACTCATGCCCTTATCACCTCGAGGCTCGACTACTGCAATGCTCTCTACATGGGGCTACCTTTGAAAAACGTTCGGAGACTTCAGGTAATGCAGAATGCAGCCGCGCAAGCAGTGTTGGGCTTGCCCAGAAATGCCCACATTTCAGCATCACTCCACGAGCTGCATTGGCTGCCAATTGGTCTCCGAACCCAATTCAAAGTGTTGGTTATGACCTATAAAGCCCTACATGGCATCGGACCAGGTTACTTACGGGACCGTCTGCTGCCCCATGAATCCCAGCGGCCGGTTAGGGCCCACAGAGTCGGCCTTCTCCAGGTCCCGTCTGCCAGACAATGTCACCTGGCGGGGCCTAGGGGAAGAGCCTTCTCTGTTGCGGCCCCAGCCCTCTGGAATCAACTTCCCCTGGAGATCCGTGTCGCCCCCACCCTCTCCGCCTTTCGTAAATTACTCAAAACACACCTCTGCCGGCAGGCCTGGGGCAGCTAACATCTTGCCCCTAGCCAGTGTATGTCTGTGTATATGTTGAATGATTGGGTTTTTTTTTTTAAATTAAGAGGTTTTATATGTACATGTATTTTTATATGTTGATTTCTACTGTGTTGTGAGCCGCCCTGAGTTCTCCAGAATAGGGCGGCATAGAAATCGAATAAATAATAATAATAATAATAATAATAATAATAATAATAATAATAATAATAATAATAATAACAACAACATATATTTCAGAAATGATTTTTTAAAAAGTGGTTTGACTCAATGGATTAAAAAAAAATCCCTTTTATTTCAGGGAAAGATGCAGAAAAAGAATTGTGGGCGATATTCTCTGTCCAGAACCCAGCATCTCCCAAACCTTGTCTGCAAGGGATGGCATCAACACTCAGCTGACCTGGGGCTGCTCTCGGCTTGTCCCTTTCTGACCGAGCTGGTCCTTCTGTGGAGATGCCACAGTTGGCTGAATGGCCTGCTAATTACATTCCGCTGGCAGCCCTTCTCGCCCCTTCCTCGCTGCTGAAAGCCAAAGAGATACAAATGGGTCATTCAGCTCCGCTTTTGCCTGCTGCCTCTCACTGCCGAAGGCCGGCTCGGCCTGTTAATTAAAGGATCCCGGCCAAGTTGGACTGGGAGTTGGGTTAAGCACATCCAAGCAACGTTGCAGATGGGCCGTACCCCTCTGGCCATAAGCAGCCACCTGCTTTTGCTGAAGGGTCAGTTCTGCAGACAACGGTCTCCCTTTCCTTGTATTCTGTGGACCTTTCTGGCCACTTCCTTCTTCTGTCCCCTCCCCCCCAGGATGGTCTCCCATAGAATCATAGAGCTGGAAGGGAGCTCAGAGGTGTTCTAGACCAACTCCCTGCTCAAGGCAGGAGTCCTTATACCATCCCAATCAAATAGTTGTCCAGTCTAGTAATGGAGCACCCACAATCCCAGGCAGCAAAGTATTCAACTTGAATAGAGCTGGAAGGGACCTTGGAGGTCTTCTAGTCCAGCCCCCTGTTTGAGCAGGAGGACCTATACCATCTCAGACAAGTGACTGTCCAGTCTCTTCTTAAAAACCTCCAGTGATGGAGTGCGCACTATTTCTGGTGGCGAGCTGTTCCACTGGTTAATTGTCCTCACTGTTAGGAAGTTTCTCCTTAAATCCAGGTTGCTTCTGTCTTTGATCAGTTTCCAAGGATTGTTTCTCGTCCTGCCCTCTGGTGCTTTGGAGAATAGTTTGACCCCCTCTTCTTTGTGGCAGCCCCTCAAATACTGGAACACTGCTATCATGTCACCCCTGTTTCTTCTTTTCTTTAGATTAGCCAAACCCAAGTCCCACAGCCGTTCTTCGTATGTTTTAGTCTCCAGGCCTTTGATCATCTTAGTAGCTCTTCTCTGAATTTTTCCCAAACTCTCAACATCTTTTTTGTGATAGGGTGATCAAAATTAGCTGCGGTATTCCAGGTAAAATGAGGAGCCAGATTGTTGGGGGCAACAGGCTGCTGACTCTATAAACCACTTAGAGAGGGCTGAAAAGCACTGTGAAGTGATATATAAGTCTAAATCCTAGTGCTAGTGCTAGTGCTATTGCTCCTTCCCTTCCCCTTCCTTCCTTTCCTTCCTTCCTTCTTTCCTTCCTTCCTTCCTTCCTTCCTTCCTTCCTTCCTTCCTTCCTTCCTTCCTTCCTTCCTTCCTTCCTTCCTTCCTTCCAGTGCACAGTGGTTAGAATACAGTATTGCAGGCTAACTCACTGCCAGCAATTTGATCCTGTTTGGCTCAAAGTTGACTCAGCCTTCCATCCTTCTGAGGTCAGTAAAATGAGGACCCAGATTGTTGAGGGCAGCATGCTGTAATCAGCTTAGAGAGGGCTGTAAAGCACTGTGAAGCAGTATATAAATTTAAGTGCTATTGCTATTGTTATTCCACACAGGACTCTTGAGCAAACTTGAAGAATCCTTACTAGATCAACCTTCCAAGTCTCCTGGGGAGTGCACAGGGTAGGTGCATGGAGGGTGTCAAGATGGAGCCTGGGAATGCACAGTTGTTATTGTGTGTTATGTGTGACCTTTGTGACACAGCATAAGGTTTTGATTATACAGTCACAACCACCAACCTGTCTCTTGAAGAGCCCCCTGCTACTTGCATCTGTGTTTTAAGGAATAGCTACTCTCCACAACTCAACAATGGCTGCATGCCCACATAATATCTCACGAGAAGTAGCAACCTGGTGCCACAAATGATAGGAAACATCACCTCGTAGCAGCAGCTTTATTATTTGTTCATGCAGCTAATTACGGTATAAATTTTTAAACATAATACCAAAAATAAATACAATGACTGATTACAATCCAAAGTGAGAGTACAACTAAAATGCAGAACCTCAGTCACTTGAATGGCACGTGACATTTTACACCTGGATCTAAATAACTTTTATGCATACAACTTAAAGCAGTGGTTCTCAACCTTTTTCAGGTTGAGACCCCACTTGCCCCGCCCATGCGCGGCGCAACCCCAGCGCGCGCGCACACGCATGCGCGCATCGGGCCGATCCGTGCATGCGCGGCGCGCGCACGACGGAAAAAAACCCAAAACCAAAATGGCGGACTGCGACAGCCTGATCCGTGCATGCGCAGCGCGCGCGCAACGAAAAAAACAAAAAACAACAACAACAAAACAAAATGGTGGACCGCGGTGTCCGGCGACCCCCACGAAACAGTCGTTCGACCCCAAATGGGGTTGCGACCCATAGGTTGAGAACCGCTGACTTAAAGAGTATATTTAAACTAATTTGGCCTAATGTGGTTATGCTTTCTGAGGATTAAAGGAAAGTTTAGGGACCAATCTTGTGTCAGGGAATTGCGCAGCCAGTGTCCCAAAGGAGTCGGGGACGCTGACAAGAACGTGGTTTTATGTAAATAAATATATTTACAGTAAATAAGATAGGCAAACAGGAGCATGGTCAGGTAAATCAATACAGCAGGAAGATAATCAGATAAATCACAGAAGGTACGCAGGGCAAAAAGGTAGGAAAGAAGGACATTTGCCCTTGTCACTCGAGGCAAGCACTCATAGTTTAGATTGCCTCATGCAGTAGCCGGCTCTCTTTAATCAATCAACTATAACTGTGTGTATAGAACAGAGATGGAAGGGACCTTGGAGATCTTCTAGTCCAGCCCTCCCCTGCTTAAGCAGGAGAGCCTATACCATCTCAGACAGGTTATTGTCTAGTCTTTTCTTAAAGATCTCCAGTGATGGGGTGCCCATGATTTCTGGAGGCAAAGCTGTTCCACTGGTTGATTGTCCTCGCTGTCAGGAGGTTTCTCCTTAATTCCAGGTTGCTTCTCTCCTTGAACAGTTTCCAACCATTGTTTCTCGTCCTGCCCTCTGGTGCTCTGGTGAACAACCTGACCCCCTCTGCCTTGTGGCAGCCCCTCAAATACTGGAATATTGCTATCACGTGTCCCCTGTTTCTTCTTTTCTTTAGACTAGCCAAACCCAAGTCCTGCAGCCGTTCTTCGTATGTTTTAGCCTCCAGGCCTTGGATCATCTTAGTTGCTCTTCTCTGAATTTTTTTTTCTAAACTCTCAACATCTTTTTTGTGATACGGTGACCAAAATTGGCTGCAGTGTTACAGGTGTGTTTTGACTCATTACACAACCCCCACTGTTCCAGTTATAAATGTAAATATCAATATCTTGACAACTTCTTTTATGTGAGGGGCCCAAAATCTTAGCTTCGGAGGCAAAAAGTCCAGGAGGCTTTGGATGGTACACTGTGACTGCCTAAGCAACATGGGTCATGGCGTCATGCATATGGCAAAGAGAAAAAGGAGCATGGTTGCAGCTGCCATCTGGATTGTTTGGAGTCTCCCCCAAGGGATGCCCTGCTTGGCTTCCTTCTACGTCATGTCTCTGCCATTTTGTTTTCTTTAATCAGAGTGACATGGGCTGACCCCCTGTTTATAGCTCTTCCCAAAGGAAAAAAGAATCCTTAATGGAAATTGCGCTCCTCTAACAGCAACAACTCACCATGGGACAAGAGTTGCACTAATATCGAAGAAATCCCACTTGAGTGGTGGGACGGCTAGACTAGAAGCCCTCCCAGGTCTTTTCCAGCTCTATTCTATTCTAACTGGCTCCATACTGGAGTAGAATCATTAAAGATGGGACACCAAAGGAGGGACAGAATGAAATGTGAATGACAAAAATCAAAACATTTATATTTTAAAGAATCACATTGTTGAATTGTCCCGCAATGAGTTTCCCCTTTGCAAGTTGGCCATGTTGAGTTGGCCAAAGCGAATTAGCTGCGGCAAATTGTCCCATTCCAAGAACAGGGATCTCCCACCTTGATCCCTTTAAAACTTGTGGACTTCAACTTCCAGAATTCCTCAGCCAGTTATGCTGGCTGAGGAATTCTGGGAGTTGAAGTTCACAAGTCCACCCAGACAAGAAGATGGCAAGGAGTGGGGCAGCAAAGCAGTCAAGGAAAGTAAAATGCCTCTCTCCCTCAGCCATGGCTGATCAGTAGAGGTGGGACTTAGTCATGACAAATTCACAAGATTCAGCTCTGAATCCACTGGAAAAAAATCCTGGATATTTCCAGTCAAGAGGATTGCAAGGAATGGCATGACTTAACAGCAGCTACCACAATGGTGGTGGGGTTGTTCTGGAGAAAAAAATGGAGAATGGAGGCCTTATTTCTGCCCTTCTCCCCCCCCCTCCCCATGCCTTCCTAGAAGAAAGAAGGGCATAAATCAAACAAACCAATACATTCCATTTTTAGTCCCGAGAGCTTGCTGACAGCAGGAAAATATCCGGTTATATAATTTAACTATCCTAAACTGCTCATCGCCCATCTCAGAAACATAAAACAACCACTCTTAAAAGGAAACAGCTTATTTTCTGCCAAATTTGCTGCAAATCCCTGGAATCAAACACTGGTGTGAAATGTGTTATGTAATCTATTGGCTGGATGAAACCTGTAGTTTGTAAGCTACAAGGCTGACATTGAGTGCAACCCAGGATGGGATGACTATTCTAGCATTCTTCTTCTTGCTGTTATTCTGATTTACATATTGTCACCTCCGGTTCCCGAAGAAAGCCAGCCCTTGTGGGTCAAGAATGGGAGACGGCTTCAAGCCTCCACACCCGTCATTTAGGGATGACATCTCTCACACCTAAAGGTCTCTGTGAAGCTCTCTGAGGGGGTGTGATGCATGTGTCTTAGCAAGTATATCAGAAGATAGGTTTATTTTGGGAGTGCGGTATAGCCTCAATCATCTCCAGATTTAGAAAGTGATGTAAGGAGAGACAAAAAGTTGGCCCACTTCTTAAATCAGATAAAAAGGCTGACAAAGAAGAGTTTCTCTCTCACCTCCTGGATCTAGGATAGCTTCCTTCCTCAGCAAGGAAGCCATCTTGAATGGTCAAGATGCAAGGCTGGGTAACATTGGAAGCCATTTCCTTTGAGGAAACAGCCAATGTTCCTACATCTCATCATCTATTTTAGGTGTAGAGTAGAGTAGAGTAGAGTAGAGTAGAGTAGAGTAGAGTAGAGTAGAGTAGAGTAGAGTAGAGTAGAGTAGAGTAGAGTAGAGTAGAGTAGAGTAGAGTAGAATAAATACAATACAATACAATACAATACAATACAATACAATAGAAATAAGGAACGGAATAGAATAGAATAGAATAGAATAGAATAGAATAGAATAGAATAGAATAGAATAGAATAGAATAGAATAGAATAGAATAGAATAGAATAGAATAGAATAGAATAGAATAGAATAGAATAGAGGATGGGATGAATAGAATAGAATAGAATAGAATAGAATAGAATAGAATAGAATAGAATAGAATAGAATAGAATAGAATAGAATAGAATAGAATAGAATAGAATAGAATAGAACTGGAAGGGACATTGGAGATCTTCTAGTCCAGCCCCTCACTCAAGCAGGAGAATCTATACCATCTCAGACAAGTGACTGTCTAGTTTCTTCTTAAAAATTTCCAGTGATGGAGCAATCACAATTTCTGGAGGCAGGTTGTTCCACTGGTTAATTGTCCTCACTGTCAGGAAGTTTCTCCTTAATTCCAGGTTGCTTCTCTCTTTGATGAGTTTCCAACCATTCTTTCTTGTCCTGTCCTCCGGTGCTTTGGTGAATAACGTGACCCCCTCTTCTTTGTGGCAGCCCCTCAAGTACTGGAACACTGCTATCATGTCTCTCCTATTTCTTCTTTTCTTTAGACTAGCCAAACCCAAGTCCTGCAACCGTTCTTCGTATGTTTTAGTCTCCAGGCCTTAGATCGTCTTAGTTGCTCTTCTCTGAATTTTTTCCAAACTCTCAACATCTTTTTTGTGATACGGTGACCAAAATTGGCTGTGGCATTCCAGGTGTGGTCTCACTAGAGTTTTATACAGCGGTACTAATACTTTGCGTGATCTTGATTCTATGCCTCTGTTTATACAACCCAGGATTGTATTAGCTTTTTTGGCTGCTGCTGCACACTGCTGGCTCATAGTCAAGTGATCATCCACTAGGACCCCAAGGTCCCTCTCACAGTTCTGCATGCTCAGGAAGGAGAAGAGCTGGCGCAATGGCAGCCTTTGGTCACAAGACCCAGGAAGGCGTTAAACATATGCCAAGACGCTAGTTCCTCTGGTTTTTGCACTGTGGGGAAAAATGCACGCGCAGCAAACTGCCGTGCTTTCCCCCCCCCACAAACCTCATAACCTTTTGATACTCTTTGTCCCAGTGAAGCAGCCAGAAGGTCATCTACTTTTGACTTAATGCCTCACCTACCTAAACAGATAATTTAAGTTACTTCCTATCTCTTCCTGCCTTTGTCAGTTCTTTCTCCTTTTGATCTACCTGTATTTGTTCTTACCTGGTCTTTGACCATGTAATGTGTTACTAGAAAATAGTTGCTTATACGAAGGAATTTTCCAATGAAGAAACTTTATGTCAGCATCTAATGGTTAAACTTATGAATGTAAAATGTCAGCATTTAATGGCAAAGCTTATGTATGTAACAAGTATATAAGAAGCAATAAATTCAGAGTTTGTCAAGCTGTGTCCTGCAGCTTCAAACCTCTGCTAAAGACATGCCTGTGTCTTTTTCTTAGCATCTTACATTGCACACCAATCCTTGTACCTTGTAAGTCTGGAAATCATTAGTTCCTGACCCCTTGTGAAGACCCAGCCTTGATATTTGCGGACATCCTAAAAATTTGGTATTTATCTGAGTTGATGTAAATTTTTGCTTTCCAAATGCATTGGAACTTCCTTCTTGTAATCTCCAGCTAGTGCACTGTCTTTAAACCTAGCTGAATTAGGGCCTGGTTTCTTTAGATAAAAAATTGGCAAAAAAAAGAAAAAAAATCTTCTGAGATTTGCATACAAACAGTGGCAGTCCCATAAACACAACTAAAAACAAAACAATGATTACAATAGGGAAATTAAATAAAAGATTTACAGGAGGGAAATTAACTGAATGAAGAATGACATCTGGGAAATTTGCATTACAAAATATTCTTAGGCAATTTAAGTTAATACTTTAGCAGTAAAATAGAGGGGGGGGGAAACACTCCTTACATTGGAAGGAGTTAATAACAAACATAAATTGTTGTGATCATTTTTCCCCCTACAAATTCAAGATCTGATCTGAATCTGCAATTTAATTCAAGTTTTCAATTTGCTTTGAGTCGTCAAATTGAGTCCATCAGCTTGCCTGGGACATGATTCCATTCAAAATTTGATTTGATCTGAAGGCACCTGTTGTGGGTGTCTCTAGACCAGCTTGGGAAATGTCAGAAGATGAGGAGGAGCAACCAGGCCCCTCTGGGTGCTTTCCCCTCCCGGCAGCAGAGACAGACAGGGAGGACATTTGCATGCAATCTGGGTCAGACTCTCAAAGCGGAGAGTCAGACTTGGAACAGGACAATATATGGCTTGATCCGAGATTCCGAAGGTTTGATAGGAGGAGGTTTCAGTTACGTGGAAAAAGGAAGCCAAGGGGGAAGTGACGTATCGGAAACTATATTAGAAGGTAGAGGAGGGACTAATTCTTTGTCACGAGCAACGTTAATATCAAGGAGTAGCCTGATACCTTGAGAAGTTCGTTTGAACTCAGTTTTCTGGTGTTTTTGGAATGTACGGAAGATTAATGAGATCTTGGACAACCTGAGAGATAAAGAGTGAGTTAATTGGAAGGGAGGGAGAGCATGTTTAAGCTGAATGTAAATAAGTCAGATTTGGCCGTTCCGCAAACAAAATGCCAGCAGCTTGCTTTGAAGTGAATCTCTTGAACTATGTTAAATAAAACTCTTAAAGAAATATTTCTGTGGATTTTACTAAGCTGAGAAGGGCCAGATACAACAGCACCCAATTTTGGCTGTCCAGTCAACGTTGGGATTCGATCTGAAGATTCGGTGCCAAGGTTTATTTGACTGAAATACCTTTGAAATGAATCTTTTAATTGGATCATTACAGAACTTTATTCTCTACCAAGCTAGCCAAGATAAAAATGGACCCCTGGAATTTCTGGGGGGGGGGAAACACCTTTTTTTCCCCAAGCCTAATTTAAGCCCAAAAAGTGATCCACGTCTAAGAGGAAGTGGAATTAAAGAATGGAAGGAATGTCAGGCTGGTCAATTCCGTAATAGAAAATACAGATGGATGCTCAGGGAGTGACGTGAATGTTAAATGGCCCTCATTTAAACGCCAGGAGGTCACTATCAGGTGCCCTTCATTAGTCAGGACTCTTAAATGCAGATACGCCTGTCTATTATAAAGGAGCAGTGAGACCCTGTTTATGCCTCTCTGGGCAACGGATCCAGTTTTGCAGGGGAAACCTACCTTAAGGAGGAGACCATTAAAATGATGAGTAGTCCATTTGAGAAGCTCTAAAAGGATGCAGGTAAAGCTGTTCTCAGCCATTAGGGAGGATGTTTTCTTGCTGACTTTATGCTTCTTCTAAAAAGTCCAGGTGTCTCTTCAGGATGGGTCCCAGATTCAGCCTTCCTAGTGGGGTAAGTTAAGAGTTCTAAACATGGATCAGCTGGGATCATTTCTGTTGGGGTGAGGTCTGGCCACCATCTGCCCTGTGATCCAGGTTGGAGTAGATGTCCAACATAATAAACCAGGGCTCTTCAAACTTGGCCCTTTGGTGACTTATGGACTTCAACTCCCAGAATTCCTCAGCCAGACACGCTGGCTGAGGAATTCTGGGAGCTGAAGTCCACAAGTCATCAAAGGGCCAAGTCTGAAGAGCCCTGTAAATAAACTAATCGGAACATAAGAGTCAAAGATAAATTCTTCCCCAGCAACATTTGAATGATCAGGCTAAATTCAGAGAATGAACCACTGAGTAAAGTTTTACTATAATAGCTGCATTCCCACACAACACGCTGAAATTGGTAGCTAAATTGTTCCATTTTGGGGTTCACGCAATATACAATCGTCAACAAGTGAAATGAGATGTTTTGGAACAATATGATGAGCCACCCAAAAAAAAAAGATAAATAAAACAAGGCTTGGGAAAAAGTGCAGAGAAGAGCAGCTAAGATGATCAAAGGCCTGGAGACTAAAACATATGAAGAACAGTGGAAAGAATTGTGTTTATGGCAACTTCTCAAATACTGGAATACTGCTTTCGTGTCCTTCTTTTCTTTTACTGAAAAAAACTGAAAAAAACTTACCCAATACTATAAAACCTATTGGTTCCAAAGCTGATAATAGCCAAAAAGTGGTTAACAAGCAATTTCTGAAAATAATTAGAAATGGAAGTATTTCTAACAGCCTTATTTGTAATACACACAATTCTGCACAAAAAAATTAAAACTGGAGAGAAATAGAAATGTTCAGATTCCACGATCTCTTTGGACTTTTACCAGACAGGACTGAGACCGATCTGAAAGTAGATTTAAAAGTGACAGGTTACAAAAATGATATGGAAAAAGATGCTACCCTGAACATAAATTTTTCATTTTTGTGCATCTTTCAAATTCAGATTTGTCCTCGCTTCATTTTATGAATCTGTCAAATTCAGTTCACCCAACTTGAGGTTTTACTTTTTTTAAAAAAAAAAATCACTCTAAAATGTCTGTCTGCTGCATATTTCTATGAAGTAGGCCTCTTTCTTTGCCACTTTGCCCCGTATTGAACATTTTTGCGCACAAACGTTCTTAATATAAGGCATTTTTGCACGTCTTTTGATGAACGTATGCATTTGTGCACAGGAGTTTCCTCAGCGTTGAATGCTAATACAGATCCAGTTTATGGCTACGATAATTTTGAATTCAAATGTGGACTGTGAATTCCTTATCCCTAGACTCATCACAAGACCTCAAGACTCCATCCCAAGACCCATCATTAAACCAAAATCACAAGATCCTCACCCGATGTGATGCTTTCATCGCAAGACCTACTAACCACACAAAGTTCTTATAAGCAGAAGAACACTGACATTGAATTCCCTAAATTCCACTGAAGATGCCACCTAGCCTGGAAATGAAATGTTTAGAAACCAACTCACAAGCTCGGAGAACATTTATGGAGATTCTCAGTCATCCAGCTCATGGTTATTCCAAAGATGCTTTTTCATGACCAACTGGACTTTTTTGTTTTTCTTTGAAGATGTTTCACTTCTCATCCAAGAAGCTTCTTCAGCTTTGACTGGATGGTGGGGGAAATGGAAGGATTTATACTCCTTGCAGACAGCTGGACAGCTCAGGAGGATTTCAGCCAACACAACATATGTGCACATTTCAAACCCACACTAAGGCAGAAGCGTGTCCACCCGAAGGATAAAACACCCAGACACAAACTGTGCAATGTGGTATATGCAGTACAATGCAGTGAGCCATGTGCAGATCTGTACATTGGGGAAACAAAACAACCACTTCACAAACACATGGCATAATATAGGAGAACAAACCCATCAGGACAAGAGTCAGCACTCCATCTGCATTTAAAAGACAAAGGCCGCTCTTTCGAAGACAGCAAAATCCACATTTTGGACAGAGAGGACCGCTGGTTTGAAAGAAGGGTCAAAGAGGCCATCTAGGTCAAAACTGAATGGCCTTCTCTCAACAGAGGGGGAGGGATCCACATCATCTATCTCCAGTCTGCAACATGGTCCTTTCAACAGTTCCAAAAAGGCTCCACACCCATTTGCACTACTCAGGTGACCCTAAGGACACAGCTAAACCTCCAAGTGGCCTCAACGACTCCCCAAAAGAAGGCAAATGACCAGCTCTCTGTAAGGAGTATAAATCCTTCCCTTCCCCACCATCCATTTGGAGCTGAAGAAGCATTTTGGATGAGAAGGGAAAGGTCTTCAAAGAAAAACAAGAGAGTCCAGTTGCCTCCCGAAAAAGCATCTTTGGGATAAGGTCAGAGAACAAGCTTCCACTCTCACCTTATCCCTATCCCTCTATACCCATTAGAGAATCCTAGAGTT
>JARGCV010000190.1:0-12500 GCA_034064705.1 Bothrops alternatus | reverse complement strand
ATGGCATCCAGTTTTGGTCACCACGATGTAAAAAAGATGTTGAGACTCTAGAAAGAGTGCAGAGAAGAGCAACAAAGATGATTAGGAGACTGGAGGCTAAAACATATAAGGAAAGGTTGCTGGAATTGGGGATGTCTAGTTTAACAAAGAGAAGGACGAGGGGGGACATGATAGCAGTGTTCCAATATCTCAGGGGCTGCCACAAAGAAGATGCAGTCAAGCTATTCTCCAAAGTGCCTGAGGGCAGGACAAGAAGCAATGGGTGGAAACTAATCCAGGAGAGAAGCAACCTAGAACTAAAGAGAAACTTCCTGACAGTTGGAACAATTAACCAGTGGAACAACCTGCCTCCAGAAGTGGTGAATCCTCCAACACTGGAAGTCTTTAAGAAGAGACTGGACAGCCATTTGTCTGAAATGGTGCAGGGTTTCCTGCCTGAGCAGGGGGTTGGACTTTATAACCTCCAAGGTCCCTTCCAACTTTTATTATTATTATTATTATTATTATTATTATTATTATTATTATTATTATTATTATTATTATTATTATTGTTATTATTATTATTATTATTATTATTATTATTATTATTATTATTATTATTATTATTAGTGACTTTCTCACCACAGTTCTAAGCTGAATCACTGCACTTGTGCAGTTAGGAACACGGTTGTTAAGTGAAATTTGGTTTCCCCACTGACCTTGCTTATCAGAAGATTGCAAAAGGGGATCACATGACACCCCCCCGGACACTGCAATCCGTCATAAATGTGAACCAGTCGTCAAGCATCTAAATTTTTGAATCATGTGACCACAGGATGCTGCAAAGGCCGTAACTATGAAAAATGGTCCTAAATTCCTTTTTTTCGTGTCTTTGTAACTTTGAACGGTCGCTAAACAAACTGTTATGAATCAAGGACACCCTGTAGGATGAGACTCCGGGCAAATATGTGTCCACTTTGAATTATGTAACTCTCTAAGATCTCAGTATTTCCCACAGATCAACGTCAGGTAGGATTTTATATCTGGCTGGATGACAGAGAACGCTGCAAGCTGATTGCCTGTTTGAATGCCAAACAACACACCTGTGACCATTTTGTGATACTCTGGAGGGCTGACTCAATGATCCAGTCAAATAAGTGGCCACCCATAGTGAAATCCATCTCCTTCAACAGATTAAGTGCTCAGCTCCTGAATATGCTGTTGCTGACTTCCAGTTTCTTCTGCTCAGGAGGTAGGCTGGAACAAAAAAAAGTTCAATCGATCAATTTCAACAAGGGCTATTGGATAAATATGAGGCAAGCCCATTCTTCAGGACACTCCAGAGGCTATCTGCCTTAATCCACCCCTGGGTGGATATCAACTTTGCATTTCCCAACCAATACATAAACATGTCTCTATGAATGAAAGTGGCTTCTCCAGATTTGACAACCAATTTGCTTTTATTAAAAAAAACATCCATTCAAACCCAGTTATACGTCTGCAAAAAAATTAGAGCGTTTATTGAAAGTAGTATTGAAAAACGCATTATTATCGAGTAACACTGATGTAGAAATAAAAGCTGTACGTTAGGCCAAATGAATATGTTTAGAGAAATGTACTCAAATACAGTATATTATTATTATTATTTATTAAACTTATATGCCGCCCTTCTCCTTCTCTTTGTAAATGTAGTTCTTGTTCTAAAAGCATGACAAGGCTCAAATTATCCTACTTTGAATACCCTATGCAAAGACCCGCCAGTTCTCTAGGGATGGCTTTAAAACTGGGAAAGTGGAACCAAAGTGAAGAAGAGAATGACCAGCAGCAAGGAGGTGGACTAATTATATTGGCGATGGCGTGCACTATTGGGAGACTTGAAAGAACAGGTTAGAAATACATCATCTTGGAGAAAATCGATCTGTTGCTTGGAGTCAGAAACAACCTGATGCATATAATCAGTAAAAGAGGAACTCAACTTGATAGCTTCTCCAAAATGGCAATTTGAAAAAATGCAGCTTCTCAATGAGATATCGGGAGAAGTCAGAAATCATGTCCCCCTCTGTTTGGTGGCTTCAACACCAAACATGAGTCTTGCTTGGAAGTGGTGGCCAATGGTGGCCTGGATTGGATAAAATAGTTTTTTTTAATTATTTTAAAGAGTCGAATCGAATCGATCGAATCGAATCGAATCGAATCGAATCGAATAGAATAGAATAGAATAGAATAGAATAGAATAGAATAGAATAGAATAGAATAGATAGAATAGAATAGAATAGGAGATGGAATGGAATAGAATAGAATGGTGGCCTGGATTGGATAAAATAGTTTTTTTAATTATTTTAAAGAGTCGAATCGAATCGAATAGAATAGAATAGGAGATGGAATGGAATAGAATAGAATAGAATAGAATAGAATAGAATAGAATAGAATAGAATAGAATAGAATAGAATAGAATAGAATAGAATAGAATAGAATAGAGATGAATGGAATGGAATGGAATGGAATGGAATGGAATGGAATGGAATGGAATGGAATGGAATGGAAGAGAATGGAAGAGAATGGAAGAGAATGGAAGAGAAGAGAAGAGAGAGAGAAGAGAAGAGAAGAGAAGAGAAGAGAAGAGAAGAGAAGAGAAAGAAGAGAAGAGAAGAGAAGAGAAGAAGAGAAGAGAAGAGAAGAGAAGAGAAGAGAATATAGGATGGGATGGGATGATAGAATAGAATAGAATAGAATAGATAGAATAGAATAGAATAGAATAGAATAGAATAGAATAGAATAGAATAGAATAGAATAGAATAGCTGGAAGGGACCTTGGAGGTCTTCTAGTCCAACCCCCTCCTCAAGCAGAAGAACCTACACCATCTCAGACAGGTGATTGTCCAGTTTCTTCTTAAAAACCTCCAGTGATGGAATGCCCACAAATTTCTGGAGGCAAAGCTGTTCCACTACTTGATTGTCCTCGCTGACAGGAAGTTTCTCCTTAATGCCAGGTTGCTTCTCTCTTTGTTCAGCTTCCAACCATTGTTTCTCGTCCTGCCCTCTGGTACTCTGGTGAACATAATTAAATGAATTGTTGAATTGTCCTGCAGCAAGTTGTCCCATGGCAATTTCTGCAGTGTGTTGGCTGTGACAAGCTGGCTCTTTCCACAGAAAAGTGGCTTTTTTCCTCTCCCAGCCGTCATCCGTTCACCACTTCCTTTTGGCTGGACAGTTTCCCATAGTCCATCAACGGGGTGTGGAACAGCAGGGACTGCCACCCTCAGAAAACCCTGTCTCCATTAATATTGGTTCAATTAGCCTCCAACACAAAGGTTATATCCCTGCAATTTTATAGGATTTGAAGGAAATTTGCCTGGGCATCATTCACTCCAGGCCCAGTTAGCCCATGAAAATAAAACTGGCACTAGGGTAATTTATTCTTTACTCCACTCCCCTGAATGGTGCCATTAAACAGCTTCTGCTCAGCTCCATTTGCACAATGCAGATGACTTCTGGGCATTTCCTTGGCAGGGGGGGGGGCGGTGCCAGGTTAAACAGCCGAGATTCATTTCTGAATCCGGCATCTGTGATCACACAATTGGAGCTCATCCTTTTACGAGGCACAATTCAAAGTGTTGGTTATGACCCATAAAGCCCTATATGGCAATGGGCCAGGATACTTGCGGGACCGTCTTCTGCTCATGAATCCCAGCGACCGGTTGGGGCACATAGGGTTGGCCTCCTACGGGTCCCGTCTGTTGGACAATGCATTTGGCGGGACCTAGGGCAAGGGCCTTCTCTGTTGCTGCCCCAGCCCTCTGGAATCAACTTCCCTCAGAGGTTCGTACTGCTCTTCCCTCCTAGCTTTCCGAAAACTTTTAAAAACACATCTATGCAGACAGGCTTGGGGCTTGTGAGCTGCGCTCTGCCCCTGGGCCTTTGATTGGACTGTATGTTGTATGAGTGGGTATAGTTTTATTGTTTTTTATATTGTATATTATTATTTTAACTAATTTATATTTTGTACTTGTATTATTTGCTGTGAGCCATCCTGAGTCTGAGGAGAAGGGCAGCATATAAGTCAAAATAAGGTAAAGTAAAGTAAACTCATCATGTATACACACCTCCAGCAAGATTATTGTACACCCAAAGATGGGACAAAATAAATACTCAAAAAGCGATCGCGTGACCCGGGACGCTGCAACTTGCAAGCATATGATTTTGATCACGTGGGCCATGGGGATGCTGGAAAGGCCATAGCTGTGAAAAACGGTCGTAAGTCACCTTCTTCAGTGCCGTTGTAACTTTGAATGGTCACTAAATGACTAAATCGAGGATTACCTGTATCAAATCAACAGGTGCTTGCAGAAATGGCAAAGCTGACCACTTTGGTCAAGGTCGAAAGACTTCTTTAAAAATCCCGAAGCCTTACACGGACTTTTTAGTGAAAGAAGAAAAGCTGACTTGATGATCTATAATCTGAAGATTAGAAAGGGTTTAATGAGGGAAGGGAAAGAGTGAGATGGTAACCACTCGATGGAAAATTTCATCCAAATTACTTGATGGAAAGAAGGGCAGAAATCAAACACCTTTCTTTTTTTCACTTCTTTTCTTTTTTTCTTTTCCTTCTTTTCCACCAAATTTCATTTGTTATACTTTTATTGTATTGTGGAAGTCAGCCCCCCAGAGAAGGAAATATTAAAATGGCAGGAAAATATGTTTTCTCAAAGGATCTTAAAGAGATAGAAAAGCATGCCCAGTTTTTTCTTAATAGCCCCAAGTATCCCTCCCCCAAGCAAAAACCTGCTCTATAGAAATGCAGATGTAAACCATCAGGAAGTTGAAGCTAGACGATTGAGAAGACAAAGACAGCTAAAATCTACATACCCCACCCAAACTCTAAGAGTCATTAGCCCCCGGCCCCAGGGAAGCAGGATATAACCTTTGGGACATAATAGATTAACCACCACCATCAGAACACCAGAAAAGCACACTCAGACTCAGGTCAAAGTTCATGCCACAGGAACAGGCAACAACTCCAAACAAAAGGCTCCAGAAGGTATAAAAACCCAGTCCCTACATGTGCTCAGTCCTTTTTCTCTCTTCTCTGCCAGAACCATCTTCCTCTCTGGCTCTCATTTTCAATAAACTACAACCTTCTTCCTAAAGCAGTCACCATGTTGTTTATCCCTCGGCTTGGACTGAACCATGATGAAGACTTTTCTTCCAACAGTATTGTAAAATCATATATTCAATACATACATATGTAGGTGTGTATGTACACATGGAACCCTACCGTTGGGCAGTGGTGGGATTCAAATATGTGAACAACCAGTTCTCTGTGGATGCCGCTTTCGGAAGTCCATTCTAGGCCTGGGCAACAAAAAGTTAGCTACCAGTTCTGCCAAGTGGTGCAAACTGGCTGAATCCCACCACTGCCTTTGGGTCTTTTCTACATTTGAGGAAGTTTTCTTCGAGGTAGGAATTAAAGAGCAAACTGGATGCTTTAATCCTTGCAGATGCTTAAGTCCTCCATTTCACCCCTTCAACTCCAGGAGCATCTGCTCAAAGCTGACTCTGTCCGTTCTATTTCTGGTTGACATTCCATCAAAGTCTTTCACAGGCTTCAAGGTGATGAGACTAAATCAAAGGCTGAATTTCCTGAACACACTGGATCACAGCTAAATCCTATTCTATTCTATTCTATTCTATTCTATTCTATTCTATTCTATTCTATTCTATTCTATTCTATTCTATTCTATTCTATTCTATTCTATTCTATTCCATCCATTCCATTCCATTCCATTCCACTCCACTCCACTCCACTCCACTCCATTCCATTCCATTCCATTCCACTCCACTCCACTCCACTCCACTCTATTCTATTCTATTCTATTCTATTCTATTCTATTCTATTCTATTCTATTCTATTCTATTCTATTCCATTCCATTCCATTCCATTCCATTCCACTCCACTCCACTCCACTCCACTCTATTCCATTCCATTCCATTCCATTCCATTCCATTCCACTCCACTCCACTCCACTCCACTCCACTCCACTCCATTCTATTCTATTCTATTCTATTCTATTCTATTCTATTCTATTCTTTCTATTCTATTCTATTCCATTCCATTCCATTCATTCCACTCCACTCCACTCCACTCCACTCCACTCCACTCCATTCTATTCTATTCTATTCTATTCTATTCTATTCTATTCTATTCTATTCTATTCTATTCTATTCTATTCTATTCTATCTATTCTATTCTCTATTCCTATTCATTCTGAATTATATTCTATTCTATAGTTCTATTCTATTCTATTCTATTCTATTCTATCTATTCTATTCTATTCTATTCTATTCTATTCTATTCTATTCTATTCTATTCTATTCTATTCTATTCTATTCTATTCTATTCTATTCCATTCCTTTCTCTATTCTATTCTATTCTATTCTATTCTATTCTATTCTATTCTATTCTATTCTATTCTATTCTATTCTATTCTATTCTATTTCTATTCTATTCTATTCTATTCTATTCTATTTTTTTCCCCTGTTCCATTTCTCCAAGCATGCTTCATTTTAATTGCCTTCATTGGGCTCTTTTGATCTAAGTCCCAAAGGTTTTTGCCTTTACTGGTGATGCTAAGACTGTTCCACAGGAGTGTGAAGCCACCACCACCAGCACCAAATGCTACCAGCCCCTCCCCTCTTAGCTTGTACTGAGGTCAGATGGTGACCAGGCTGATGGGGAGGGACTCCCACTTTCCTATACAAAAAGCACTCAAAGTGGCCCAGAATTTAATACAAGCCGTTAAAATCTGATAGGAACAATTAAAGTAGGGTTTGCCATATGTTCTATCCTCTTTTTTCATCCTTAAATCTCCATCTGGACAGATTTTTTTAACATCTGTCCAGAATTTGACCATTTTTAAAATCCTTGGTGGGAGAAAGCCAGAGGAAAGAAGCAGAAATGAAATGACATCCTGCCCCTTATTCCCCTTGTTGGGATGTTTTTGTGCTGGTGCAAGAACCAGGAAGGTGGAATGGCCAGCAAGATGCACGATGCTTTGGCCACCAAACAGTTTAATTGGGGTGTTGGTGATGGTTCTCAAGAGCTTTAATACACAGGTCCAATTGAGTGATTCGTTCTTTGGAGAAGAGCATGTATTTTGAAATTGCAATGCTGCCCAGACCCAGATTTTTTTTTTTTAATCTGACCATGTCTCGGTTGCAGTTCTTCTTCCTGTTCTTCAAAGATTATTTATTTTGCACATTATAACTTCTTGAGATTATCCATCCACATTTTCTTGCCTGTCTTCCACTTGCTTCAACCCTGCCAAACACACTCATTTTCTATTGCTCGTCCTCTACTTCCTCCATCTGCTGAGATCACCACCTCAGGGGAGCCATCATGTCCTATCAGGTCTATAATGATTGACTGACTCTTCTTTGCCATCCACAGTAGCTACGGTATCTTAGTGCCATCTCCAAATCTATAATTTGGAATCCAAACTGTGATCCATCGTTCTATCTTTGTTTGTCACTTTTTGTCCATGTCCAGTTTTACATCTGTACTTGGAAAGCTATTCTGATCTTTGTGGCCATCAAAGCTAGCTTTGCCCTTCATTCTCTTGGCTCGGATTGTCATTTCTTCCCTCCCTGTGATTAACCTGCTCTTTACTTCACCAGATATGGTCATTTATTGTGGGGCTTGAGAAAATAAAATTATCTAAATCACCTTGCCTCCTTTGCTATCAGTTGTTAGGTTTACTGAGTAGGCTGGTCTAAGTTAAGTATTTAACCTCAGCACATTCATTTTCCATTTTTATTTTCATGAGTAGCTATCTTAGCTTCTCCTTTCTTTGACTATATCTCTCAAATTGTTACTATTTTGATCTCCTGTTTTATGTCCAGCTGTCCTGCAATTATGTTTGTGATATAATTAAACAGATATGGAAACAGTATGTATTCTTGTTTCAACCTCTTTCCTATTATAAAACATGCTGTTCGTCCATGTTCATTTGTTATAGCAGCATCTTGTTCATTGAAAAGTTTCTCAGAAAACTAACCATCTTCAGGTACACCAATTACTTCTTAATATATTCCACTTTCTAGCATGATCTGCATAATTAACAGCCTTGCTGTAATCAATAAAGCAAAGGTAACAGCCTTATATTCTCCTGCTCTCTCCCGTTATCTATCTAAAGTTAGCTTACTTATCTTAATTCCCCTTCTGCCCTTTTCTGAAATCTGCCTATTAATTTAGCATTTCTCTCTCTAAATGCGATTCTATTGTACTTTTCAACTCTTAAGCAAAACTTTGCTTATGTGAAGAATTGGTGCAACGTTTCAATCCTTTCCAGTCTTGTTCCCTGTTTGTTGACACAGAACAAAAGTACTTGAACATCCTTGTCTCCTGCAACTTGATGCAACTTGAAACAATTCTTTTTTTAAGGAAGTTTTATTAGTTTATAATATACTGTCAGAGCGTGCACAGTCTTATTGCACTGAGATAACCCAGGAGTAAACACAGTAAACAGTGGTTTGTATTAAATGGTGGTTTAACTTACACCAAGGCTTTTCAACCAGTGGTACGGGTACCACCTGTGGTACATTGGCACCTGGCAGGTGGTACGCGACCATCCTAGAAAAGTGGTAGCGGGGGAGGGGAATGAGCTGAACCGGTGGCAGCACCGCACAAGCCTGAGCGAGAGACGGCTGGAGCTGCAGGGCTGTCAGGGCTCAGTGGAAGCGCCAGGATCAGCGCCAGGCTCCAGCTGGAGCTCGGCGCTGATCCTGGCCCTTCTGCTGAGCCCAAAAGAAGTGCCAATCATCTGGAAAGCAGCACCGATCCTGACGCTTCTGCTGAGCCCAGAAGAAGCGCCGATCACTGGAATGTTGCAGCATCTCCAGGGTCTTGTGATTTACTTTCAGATGCTTAGCAACTGATTCATATTTATGACAGCCACAGTGTCCCAGGGTCATGTGAAGTGGCCAAAACCTGCTGCAACCACCCAGCAGACGGGGGGGAATAAAAACCAAACAACCCCCCCCACCCCACCCCTACTGCCAATCCTCAACAGAAATGCTCACAACAATGAAAACCTCAGACAGGAGGAAGAGCGCTGCCGGGTGGGCAGGCAGGTGTCTTGCTCGGCTGTGGCTTGGGGGGCACTTTTTTCAGTGCCATTGTAACTTCGAACAGTCACTAAGCAAACTGTTGTAAGTCGAGGACTACCTGTACTTCTTCACTTTTTTCCTTTTTTTTTTGGTCATCAAGTTTTTGACACCTTGCTAGGTGGCTGGTGGTCCTTGGATATTGCCATATCCTAAAAGTGGTACAATGGTTGAAAAGATTGAAAAGCCCTGTCTTACATTATCTACAATATCACACACCAAGAACAATATACATCCACGTGCTAATACAGCAGGATCCAACAAACCACAATTACAGCAGGAAACGGAAGAGAGGGGACACACCAGCAGAGCCTTCCCTTTTACACAAAGCTCTTAAAGGGACACAGACCCTGCTGAGTCATTCCCATCATTACATCTTACATTACATAAGCTGGTTAGCTGTTAAATCAATACCTTGACATATACAGTACAATGGAAATGCAAAAGCAAATAGAGGAAAAGATGGGGAAGGGAAAGGAAAGTAGAGAAGTGAGGTAAGGGAGAGAAAAAAAGGCACTGACTTCCGACTTCCTTTGGTGCCATTCAGTACAAACCTCAACTTTTTACTTTTACAAAACCAGCCCTTTCAATAACATCAAATCTATCTAACTGACAAAGCCCCAAATCAAAATGTCACTTTTTGTCCACCTCAAGCTTGAAACAATTCAATTCAATTCCATCTGCATGCGATGGCTTTCCTGTTTAATCGCTGGCTTTTGTCAAATTTCACTTTTTTAAGCAGGGTCTCTGCTCCTAAGTACATTTTCTCTCTGCAAATGACATTTACACCCTACTCTAAACTATAGGTTCTGCTGTTATTTCCCCGGATTTCTTTAAAAATCTCATTTTTCTGTTCTTGTTTTTCTGGACTGAGGTATCTCAATCCTTTCCAGCTCGACACTGGAAGTCTGCATTCAGTTGTCATAACCATTTCCTCTTCCCTAAGGCTTTTATGTTTTTTCGATGACCATAACTTGTTCAAGTAGCCTTTGGATCTTTTCCTCTTTGAAATGTTGATAACTTTTTCTGTTATGGCTCCCACATTGTTCCTTATACCTCTTCTAGCTTCTCAAGTTTTACATGTTATCTGTACCGATTCTGCTCTTTCCTTTGATCTTATATTCCGACTGGATATCTAGATGAAATTTTGCTGGCATATCTATCCTCTTTTAATTTTCTAATTATAGCTGGGTATATTAACATCAGGATTCATGATCTGTTTCACAATCTGTATCTGAAAATGTTCTGGCTGACTGTGCTGCTCTTTCCGATCCCCTGTTCGTATTATGTCGTTGATTTGATTTTGACATTGTCCATCTGGTGTCCAGATGTACGGTCTGCATTTATGTTTCTCGAAGCAAAGATTAGCAGGGAACATTCAGAGCTCCTAAGTTCACATTCCGACAATAATCATTTTACGATGTGTTGTTTCTGCTTTGACCATTTCAAGTTTAGCTCAGATCACACTTCTTGGAAAATGAAATGCTGTATCCTTGGAGAATAGAATAGAATAGAATAGAATAGAATAGAATAGAATAGAATAGAATAGAATAGAATAGAATAGAATAGAATAGAATAGAATAGAATAGAATAGAATAGAATAGAATAGAATAGAGCTGGAAAGGACCTTGGAGGTCTTCTAGTCCAGCCCCTCACTCAAGCAGGAGACCCTATACCATTTCAGACAAGTGACTGTCCAGTCTCCTCTTAAAAACCTCCAGTGATATCTCTCATCTCCCTTCTCCTCTCCCCTCCCCTCCCCTCTCCTCTCCCTTCTCCTCTCCCTTCTCCTCTCCCTTCTCCTCTCCCTTCCCCTCCTGTCTCCTGTCCTCTCCCCTCCTCTCCTCCCCTCTCCTCTCCCCTCCTCTCCTCTCCTCCCCTCCCCCTCCTCTCCTCTCCCTTCTCCACTCCTCCCCTTCTCCTCTCCTCTCCTTTCCCCTCCCCTCCCCTCTCCCTTCTCCTCTCCCTTCTCCTCTCACCTCCCCTCCTCTCCCTTCTCCTCTCCCCTCCTCTTCCCTCCCCTCCACTCCCCTCTCCCTTCTCCTCTCCTCTCCTCTCCTCTCCCTTCTCCTCTCCTCTCCCCTCTCCTCTCCCTTCTCCTCTCCCTTCTCCTCTCACCTCCTCTCCTCTCCCTTCCCCTCCTGTCTCCTGTCCTCTCCCCTCCTCTCCTCCCTTCCCCTCTCCCCTCCTCTCCTCTCCTCTCCTCTCCTCTCCCTTCTCCACTCCTCTCCTCTCCCTTCTCCTCTCCTTTCCCCTCCACTCACCTCCCCTCTCCTCTCCCTTCTCTCCTCTCCCCTCCTCTCCCCTCCCCTCCCCTCTCCCTTCTCTCCTCTCCTCTCCCTTCTCCTCTCCCCTCCTCTCCTCTCCCCTCCCCTCTCCTCTCCCTTCTCCTCTCCTCTCCCTTCTCTTCTCCTCTCCCCTCCCCTCCCCTCCCCTCCCCTCCCCTCTCCTCTCCTTCTCTCTTCCCTTCACCTCCTCTCCTTCTTCTCCTCCCCTCCCCTCCCCTCTCTCCTTTCCTCTCTTTCTCAGATGTGATGCAAACTGTTCTCAGGTTCTCTTCAGACTATTGATTTTTAGAATCCATCTTTAAATTTATGGACCCCTGATGGCACCGGGCTTAACTTCTGCAGAAATAATTTAGCTCTGCCAATCTGGCAAATGTCTTTATATCAAGGTGGCATTTTTATCAATGCAAAAGGAAAAAAACCGTTGGGCACTGAAGTCTGTCTATGATCCAGCTGAGTTTTCGTTATTTGAGCCACACACAATGTCTAACACTGAAGGAAGATGGCTTGGGTTTGGCTGTGGAACTCAAGACTTTAAAGGATTTTTTTTAATTAAAGCAGAAACTAGAGAGTGCAAAGACTTAATTTCTTACAGTATTAACCTTAATGGACGATGTGATGAGATCTATTCCCAGGAGCCTATTACACCATAATAACTTTGCTACCTCTAAGCAGCCACAATTTCCCTTTTTTTGCCACTCACATCACACACTGACCCAGTTACCATTCTGGAAAATGTGACACTCAAAGGCCAACATCACTGGATTTGCAAGAAGGAAGGGCTTCCTAGGTCCAGCTCTTTCTAGCCCTGCTTGTCTGAGTGGCCCAGGAGCATTTTGGAGGAAAGTCAAAAGTGTTGAGATGTCAGCCCTCAACATGTGATCAAAGACCTGCTCTTTTTTCAACCTTCTAGCACTGACGATGTTACCTAGTTTGGTAATGAAACGTCTGCAAGAAAACCAGCAAGCTCAGAGAGCACCCAGGACCCCATAGTCCTTCCTTCCTTCCTTCCTTCCTTCCTTCCTTCCTTCCTTCCTTCCTTCCTTCCTTCCTCCCTCCCTCCCTCCCTCCCTC